>CAKNWU010326380.1:9345-23161 GCA_932072015.1 Andricus quercustozae
TTTTTTTCAATTATTTTTTTTTTAATTGATTACTAAATTTATTTAAATCAAGATAAAATAATCATTTTTAATAATCTTTTTCGTAAGCAGAATTTGGTTTTTACCACTTTCACTCCAAGAAAAATTTTCGAATGGAAAATTCTCATTTCTACGTGTCCAACTGACAAGGTGCCATCCAGGGTGGCGAACTATTGGAGCATGAAAATCCCATACAAATAGTATTGGGGACAAAAGAGCCCTCTGAAGTAGGGAACCTTTCTATTTGGTTCTGTCGAGATAGCACCTATTCATTTGGACACGTCGATTTGTCTTTATTCAATTGGACATTTATATTTTTTATAATTATTATTATTTTCATATGAGATAACAGTACAATATATAAAAATAGTATAATATGAATACAATAAATAATCAAATATAAAGAAATAGTAAAGCAAAATGATATAAACATATAATGAGAATAAAAGAAGTTAGATATTATTATTATAATATTCTTATCCTTCCAAAATTCGCCTTAGAACTGATAAAAATGGTTAAAAAGGAATATTTTGGCATTATTAAAATGAAGTTAATAGTCAATTGCAATTTATAAAAAAATTAATGAAAATAGTAATTTGGAAACGATGCCGGCAGCATGAATCAAGCCCGAACTTTCGGCTTATTAATTCGGAGTGCTACCGTCTGATCTAACTGGGAGTTAAAATACTCTCGCATCGCGGTCCATGTAATGTGAGTGTATTTATTTAAAGCCTTTTTTCTCGAAAATTGTTGAAAATTGCATCTTATTGCTTTAGCATATTACAAGTTTGTTAACCACTTATTTATTACTAGGAGGAGTATGAATAAAAAAAAAATCCCGAGAAGGTTGTAAGTTCTCCTTGCTGGACTTAATAGCGTACATAAAGAATTTCAATATTTAAGATATACTTCATTTCATTTAAAAATTTAATATCTCGCCAAAGACTTCTACGATGCAAAAAATTCCACTAAGTAAGAAGTTAGGAGTACAATCATGATATTTTGTGAAATAAAAGTTTTCCAAATAATTCTACAAAAAATCCAAATACTGTGACAAAAATTCATAAAAATTTCGAAATTTTTTAATTCTTTGTTGTCAATCTTACGATATTGAATGAATCAACTCCAATGTTTTTTGTTAAAAAGGTCGCATTTCATAACAATTTATGTAAAAATTATGTCTTCTTAAATACAAGATACGTCAGAAAATGACGTACGAACATTTTTATCATTACAAAGCTTCATGTATCAGGAAGCAATTTTTAAATTTCTGCGACTGGAAAAATGAAAGGAGCTTTGAGAATGTATTAAAAAGTAAAAAGGGGAATCTCGGTAGGATTTTCTGTTTTTTTTTTTTTGTTAATAGTAATTATCTCGCCAAGATTTCATTTTTTCTTCTTTGAATACATTCCCAAAGTTTCTATAATTTTTTCGATTGAATAAATTACAAAATTTTAATATCTTTTAGAATTACATGGCAAACTTTGATTTCATAAACTGTCTTGACTGTAATTATGACCTTTTACTTTGCGGAAGAGGGGCCCCAAAATCCGCCCCTTTTTTTAGCCCAACGTAGTTATTGAAGGAAAGATCATAAATTTACGCAATAAAGCTCAAAATAATCGTCAATGCATGCTGTAACCGGGTTTGTCATTAGTTTACCTTTCAACCCCGTTTAACACTAAAAAATTGAAAAACTACCCCTATCAGCGGGTGGAATGTACATTGGTACTATATAAGTAGGTAGAAACGTTTTCAATAGTTTTTCATCAAACAGTGACGCTTCGATTTTTAAAAACCGAAGAACTACCCCTATAAGGGTGTGGGAAATACGCCATAATCAAGAATGTGCATTACATATTTTTGAATTATTTTTCCCCCATAGATAGAGTCAATTAGTTTCAATGTATAATAACTATCTTAATTCTACTTACTTAACATCATTTCAAACCATAATAAACGAAAAACTACCCCTATCAGGGAGTAGAAAGTACTTCATGACACACAAATTCACGCACACTTCTACACAAATACACACTCGCATAAAAAATAATGTGCACGCACCTTCACTATATAGGGTTATATAACAGTATAATTGAGGTACATATTATACTGTTATGATGAAAAACTATTAGACATTATTTCACCTACTTTCATGGTCCAAATGGCTGGCTAATGAACTTTAGCTTTATTTTAGGGTAGTAAAAGAGTATACCAAAGGCCCATTCAATCCGTCAATCCTTTCGAAAGTTATCACACAGCCAGACAGACATACAGAGAGACACATTCGCGAAAACATATTTTTCGGGTTGAGGAGATCTCAAAACGTAGACATTAGACAAAAACGGGGAGGGGGGGGGGGGCTAAATTTCACACAAATCTAATACCTTTTCTGATGAGAATGTAAAAATTCGGTAATTTTTTTATATACAGAAAATAAAAAGATGTGTTAAATCTAGAAAAATGGTCAAAGAATTAGGAATTCTTTTAAAAATTGATGAAGTATTCCATTCAACCCTCATCTCGAGATTTTTGTACCAATCGATTGAATAGTGTGGGTTGTAGGTGTAACTAATTACTAGAAAATCGATTTTTCTTCCAAAAAGTATTATATATCGAAAAATAATTACAAAATAAAAAAAATCCTAAAGAACGGATGAAGAATTCCATCCAGCAAACTTGTTTTAAAATTTTTGTACTATTCGGTTGAAAAGGGACGAGAAAAATAGAATTCGGCAAAAAATGCCGGAAGAAAAAATTATCAATCCGGCATATTTTACCGATAGGCAATACTCGAAATATTTCAAATTGGGTTGGTCATTAGAATGTTATGCAATTACTTGGGTAGATTATTTTAGCAGATTCTAAAAATGTTGTAAATGCTGTTCGATAAAATTCTGTTACAGTCTAGAAACTTTTCGATTTTTCCACACTGTTCAAAAATGTTCTAAAATGTAATATTAAGAATCATTCCGTTGTTCCTGGATGTTCTAGTTTATTCTGAAATTTTGCAATACTCTGAAAACTTCTGAATTTTTGTCTTATATTCTGAATGAATTCTCTTTCAATATCTTTGAATATTCTAGAATTTCTGGAATTTTCGAGAATAGTTTAGAACTTTCTAGATTGTTCAACATTTTTTAGGAATACCTCCAAAATTTTGTGTAGTTTTTTACATCATTCTGGAATTCTCAAATATTTTAGAATGCTTTTGTAATGTCTACAGGGTATTATTAAATCTGCAGGGGTTAAGAATGCTCTAGAGCGTTCTTGATAACAATATTCTACAATAGTGTCGGATAATTTGTCTAAGAATTGTCTAAAACCTATCTCTCCACCTTCTCTCTCACCTATTTTTCGAAAACAGAAAAAATTGTATGATCAACAGCAACTTATTTCTGATTCAAATGCAGTTAAATTTTACACCGTATAGACATTTAAGGACAAACAGATGAATTTTGAAGATGTTAATGCGTTTGGATAATCAATTTAAATAAAATTATTCCTATAACAAGATTCAGAGTCAAGAATAAATCTTAAAAGTTTCGGCAACAACATTCACTCATCTTCCATGCAAATTGACTTAATGAAAGACATCCCTTTTGTAGGAATTCCAATTACCGGTGGCACAAAACCCGGAAAGGAGAGTCGACAACTTATTTCCGAGCTTTTTGAGGACGCGCAAGCCTTGCATCAACAAACCACCAACTCGAAGGCAATGCGTACACAT
This sequence comes from Andricus quercustozae, assembly GCA_932072015.1. Lineage (NCBI taxonomy): Eukaryota > Metazoa > Arthropoda > Insecta > Hymenoptera > Cynipidae > Andricus > Andricus quercustozae. The sequence goes on from CAKNWU010326380.1 coordinate 13,094, forward strand.
TTAAAACCAAACAAACGGACAGAAGAAGAGAACAATATCCCCGAGGCTTTGCCTCTTCGCGGGTTAAATGCTCAACAACATTACAGACATTTCGTGACTCCTTTATCAGCATCATCAAGAAAAAGAAACTCGCGTTTCTCGAGGCAAAATCACATCCAATTGAATGCAGCTGCTGCTTATCAGAAAGCACTCCATTCCTTGCAGATAGGATCAACTAACCTTTCTGGGAAAACTTCAATCACGGGCGTTGGTCAACGTCAGTTTAGATTTAATCCAGCTCAAATCAATAGCATCAGAGGAGTCTTTGATTCAGTTCCTCTTACCCAAGGCAATTTTCGAAAGATACCCAGCGACCAAGTTGCCTTTATTCCACCAAAAATTATTTACGAAACGAGAATTCTACCAGCGCCATTCACGACTGTTGACGCGCAGGAAAAGGAGTTTCGCGGTCTTTCAAACTTCTTCACACGAGATCCTGATTCCAAAGAGAGCAAGTTCGATTTTAGTGGTTCCAATGATCAGAAACACAGTGCAGACACCAGCAAAGGTAATATTTCTGAATTGTTTAAAGTTATGATCAAAGAAAAGTAATATTTTTTCGCAGGGTTGCACAGTTAGAATTACACGGAGAAATTTCTGTGTGTAAGATTTGATATTATAATATTTATGTTCACAATAAGAAAATAGCAAGCCAGGGTATAGCGCCACTATTTCAAGAATTACTATTGTGAATATTAAACTGTGAAGTTGCTAAGTTTATTGGAATATAATAATAAATGATTAAATAATTGAACTTATACCAAAATAAAGTCTCTATAATCTCTAGGAAAGACTATGAAGTTTAAAAAACACAATAGTAAAGACATTCTTCCTATGTCCATTCTACGTATTTCCAATTTTTCCCATAGGAAATAGAAAAAATTGCCATGGTCGAAAGAGCAAAATAAAAATCATTTCGCATAATTTACTGTTTCATATATATTACGGTTGTAGCCATTATAAATTTCATACATTAAACATACAATTGGATATTAGAATTATAATTTATATAAAATATTTTATATTATATTTTCCTGTATTAAAACAAATAATGAAATTTAGGAATTTCATCATCCTCATGAACCTCGGCGCATATGACGTCATTCGCCACTGAATTTCCTATTTTAAATGGTAATTTTTTTGAAGCACTACATTCAAATTTTTTTTCTCCTATTGCACCTTCCTTTAAAAATGGTAATTTTTTAACCTATTTTACAAGTTCTGTTATTCAAACTGATAGTTATTGCAACTACGATTTTATTGTTCAATTTATGAATATTCCTTTTTCCTAACTTCAATCTGCTATCGAAAATATTAAGACTTCAAACTCTAAATGGCAATTATTATGTTTGTAGTATATTTATAATTGATATGGAAAAAGTATTTCTTCGTATCGCTGTGGAAATAAGACTATTTTCTCGGCTATATCTTAGATTTCCATCGAACTCTTGTAAAACTCAATATTATAATGCCAGCTGTAACAGTCCTAGTTGATTTATAAAGATAAACTATTAGGCAGGGTTAATGTGTATGCAATGAAAATCTTTGCGGGCGACTTTGGGTCCTCACAATCAAGAGATCAGCTTTTTGACTGCTAAAATTTAAACTGTTCTGATTTCGGTCTTTTAATTAAAAAATGTTTCTAGATACACGTTTTTTATTTAAAGTTCTTCAACTCTGAGGTATACGAGACAGTGAAAAGAAGAGTTTTGAAAACAAAATATGGGTCCAGAAAAAAACCGGGCATTTTATGAGGAAATTTTTTTGTTTAGCGTCTCATTACTTATTGACTGAGGTGGTCCAAAAATGCTTTGGAAATTTTTTTCTCTATATTTTCATGCCGTTACCCACAAAATGTGTTCGGATCTAAAAAAAGAAATACCTGTTTTGCTGTTAAACACATTTTTATTCAAGGATTTTTGACAGAAGCATCAATATTTGGCACATCGAGTTGTCCCTCAAGTACCCGTAGAGTAGAAATCAAAAATTACTTTTTGAATTTTATCCATAAGCCGTTTTTTTAAACAATTTATTATTGTATATAGCAATTTTCTATTAGAATAAAGTCAGAATGTCAGGGTGTTTTCTAAATTTTTAAACTTTTTCTCAACTTTTCAGTAAGAGCGAGGAAAAAATTAATTAAATTTAATTCTATATATGTTCTATATATATGTTCTATATTTATGTATAAATAAGTTAAAAAGGTCTAAAAAAATTACTACTTGCTATAAAGTGTAGTGTGGTATAAGAGGTAAATGAGTAATTTTTAAGTTTTTATTTCAGAACAAAATATCAACAAAAGAAAAAGGTTTCTAAAAACATTCTTTTCAATGTTTATTTCTTATTTGCTCATAACAATAAAAAGTTGAAAAAATTGTATCTTTCTAGCATTAGTATAGAATAATATAGTTATAAACAAAGATATGTCCCAGGTGAAAAATGTATATGTTTATATATAGTGGATAAAACACTGATTTTTTTAATTCGTTTTATACAGAAAAATGTATATAAAAACTGAAAAATATTATTGTCTTGTCCACTATATATAAACTATATATAAATTTTTCACCTGCGTTTGTTTAACCAAATACTATTGATTAAAATGCATTAATTATTACCTTTCTCTGACTGAATAGTTGCAAACAAGTTGAAAAAATCAGAAAAAACTAGGACTATCTACCCCTATTCTAAGAGAAAATTGCTGTAAAAAATAAAAAATTGTTTAAAAAAATTCTTGAAACAACTTTTTATTAGTAGGAACTAATATTTGTTATATTACTTGGTTGTATTCTATGTCTAATTTTGAAAATAAATGTTAAGGGACAACTCGATACTCCTGATATGGACGATTCGATTCAAGATTTACATAACCGTATTTTTGTCTTATCGAAAATGCATGTTAAACTTCACGTGGTTTGCGGAACCTCTAATTATTAAATTTTATCAAAATTTTATCAAAAAATAAAGTTTATCAAGCCATTTTTTAAACTAATTATCATCTTTTATCAGATGCAATTCCAGTCAGTGAGGATTCCCAGGAGTTTGAAAACACATTCGTAACGCCTCTGTCAGTACCAGAAGTTTCGTTCCCATCGATCGTTAACGAAATCAGTAATCACAGATATGAAGCAGCAGTGCCGATTATCAAAAGGACACCCTTGAATCACAGGCCAGACGGTGTGAATGTGGAGAAAGCAGAATTTTTGCCATCTCGATTAGAACACTCTGAATACATTGGAGTAACACCGGACTTCAGTCATTCGGAGGAACGGGCACACGACACCTACAGCAGGATAAGTAATGTGAGTTTAAAGCTGATATTTCAATTGATTCATTCTAATTGTTTTTTAAATATCTAAACTTGCTTTAGAAACGGTAAATCCAAACCTCTGAAAAATTCCCTATACCATGAACCTGTATGAAAAGTAAATTAAAAAACGTTTAATAATAATATTTAAATAGTTTTTCAAATAATAAGCTTTGTATAAATTACTTTTGGTAATAGTTTGCTTTGATGAATTTTCCGAATTTTCAAGTAAATAGTTTGCAACTTTTTACAAGATCTTCTTTCTAGTTCAAAAATACAATATAATTTAAAATGGTAATTTTTAGAGCTGGAAAAGGGAAGGGGGAAGTTCTGTGACATCCTACCCTTTTCCCAGCTCAAAAATTACAATTAATCAGCACCTCACAATACGTTAGTATACTTGGTTTTATCAGAACAAGGATAGATTTAGTTCTGAACTTGATTTTTACAGATTTTTAATTTTTTTAGTTAGCTTAGGAGCAAATATGAAACTTTTTGGGTCTCTCTAGAAATAAACTAAAAGTCTTAATTACTAAATTTAATGTTTCTAATGTAATTTTAATTTCAAAAACTTTTCCAATATACCAAGCGCTTGTAGTATAATTTATCTTTATCTACTTTAATAAAACGATGTATCATAAATTATATAACTGCACTCTAGATATGCAATATTCTATTAAGGTATAATTGACATATAATTAAATAATTTAGTCATGTGACCCGCTTGATAAAATACTATTTTCATCGGAAATATTTTCTTGTATGAAGCGTATTTTTTAAAAGTAATATTTGAACCATAATCTCAAATAATATTATAAATTAAATTTGAATAAACTAAGGAAAATTCGAGCAAAATTTCGTCATAGAAACAGTAAGGGAAATCCAAACCTCTGAACCTGTAACAAAAGAAAATTTAAAAAAACCCTATGTAATAATATTTAAATAGTTCCTTAAATTATTAGGTTTGATATACATTACTTTTGAGAATTATTTACTTTGATAACTTTTCCGAATTTTCAAGTAAATAGTTTGAAACCTTATACAAGACCTTCTTTCTAGTTCAAAAGTAAAGTGTGACCGGGGCAGTTAAAAGGGACCTATCCTCCGAAAAGAAGTTTTTTCTTTTTTTAAGTCTTTTAAGTTACTTTGTTGTTCTCTGCAGTGCATTTGTAAAATAAATAATGCAGTTAAAAATATACAGTTTGTTTCATCAAAAAGAGCATACTTTTTTCTATCAGAATGGACAAAAAAATGAAATTAATTTTTTCAAACGATAGGTCCCTCTTAACTGTCCCGGTCACAAATATAATTTTTAATGGTAAATAGAAGAACTGAAAAATAGAAGGGGGAAGTTCTTGGATATCCTACCCATTTTGCAGCTGAATAATTACAATCAGTTGCTATTTGTGGCAATTCGATAACTATTGTTTCGAAATTACCTTGAAAATGCAATTTTCGAATATTTTCGAGGTTATATTTGTTCACAGTACCTCACGTAATTTTTAACAGTTTTTAATTTTTTTGTGTTTTTGTCGGCAAATATGAAACTCTTTGTGCCCGTGTAACAAACTTTCGTGGCAGTCTTGAATCGTGCTAAAGCCATTACAGTTTTTATCAAGCTTGTCCATTTACGGAATGCTAGCTTGGCGCTATCCTAGCACTGTCTGTTTTTGCTAGATGTTTGATTTAAAGCTCTCTGCTGTCTAGTCCCAGTCGTGGCGCTATCTAGGAGTTCATTACGAATTTAAATATATGAAGACTGTGCAGATTTTAGCTAGTTTCTAGATAGAATTACGGTTTGGACGTAGGAAAAATTCCAGATGTGTATTCAGAAAATAATAATTTTTAAGTGAAAGATTTAGGAAATTACGACACATAATTGCGTTAATGCTCGAATAATAATTGAATATACACTGTATTACAAATTAAGGATAATAAACAATACTTATTGAACGTGATTCAAATCTTAATATACAAACTGTATTCTTAACTTTTGGACTAGAAAGAAAATTTTAAAAAAGAGTTTTAAATCATTTACTCTAAACTTCGGAAAAATCATAAAAGTAAACAATTACCTTACTTTCTTTCATGAATTAGTTAGCTTTATTTCTTTAAAGAATTCTAAAACGGAATTAAAAGTCTGATTTATTAACTTTTATGTTTCTAATTTAATACCGATTTTCAAAACTTTTCCGATATACAAAGCGCTTGTAGTGTAATATATCCTCACCTACTTCAATAAACGATATATCATACATTAAATAACTGCACTCCGGATGAACAATATTTTATTCAGGTATAACTGGGATATAATTTCATAATTTAGACATGTGTCCCCTTTATTGAAATACCATTTTAATAGAAAATATTCTCTGGTGTTTAGCGTATTTTTAAATGTAGCAGCTAAACCATAATCTCAAATAATATTATAAATTAAATTTGAATAAACTAAGAAAAATTTCGTGTAAAATTTCCTTATAGAAACAGTAAGGGAATGGAAAGTAATTGATGGATCGATAGCTCTAGAATTTTATTATCGAAATCGATGATGGAAAAATTATGTTCTTATGGAAATTAGACAGGTGGGATGTAGAGTGAAGGAGAGGCAGGTAATAATGGCATCGAATAACGTCATGTAACTGAGACTTGAGTACAATATATCAGCTTATCCCGAATCATGGATTTGCGGTTCACCGAGATTTGCTCTAGCGCTTGTGGAACCGCTGTGGAGCATCAGCTTCCGAAATTTCACTAAATTCCAGAGACTAAAGGTCTCTAATACGAGTCACTGCACGATTTATACAAATTGACAGAGGATGATGAGATGCGTCGAACTCGAAGTTTGCATATATCTAACGAGGAGATATGATTCAAGTCACTCATAGTCCAACTTAAAACGTATATAATTTATTGTATCGAAATCTGAAATTTAATTTTTAAAATATTATGAAATTTAATACATGCAAAAGCAGGATGAAGAAAACCGATTTTAAATAATGCAGAGCGGAAGTGCTCATAATCCATAATTGAAAAAAGAAACTGAAGTAAATACGTTGACTTTTCAGATTTATTAATTAGGTTGTAGCTTTTAGAAAATACAATCCCACGAAAAACATCTACGATGCAAAAACTTGACCACCTGGAATGAAAAAAAAATTAGCATTAATTGATTAAAAGTATTGAAAATAAAGAATTTAAATGTTGTTTTAGAATTTAAATTTGAAAAGAAAATTTAGAACAATTATTTATAAAAAAATTTTTTTACTTATAACAACTTGCCGGGATAGAATGTATTCATCCGCTCTACTTATAACTAAAATTTCTTTTAAAGATACTCTTCTTTTGTTAGTTATTTTCTCCATAATTTCGATTATCGAAACGATTGACTAATTCATTCAATCTCGCTCACTATTTTATTTTTATTTTCATTTTACTTGGCCAACTTTGATTTCACAACATCATTTAATTGTGCTTGACAAATTTCTTGCATCATAGATGTTTTTAGTGGGATTTCGCTACTTTTTGGAAAAAATAATATTAATTAAATACTCCAAAAAAAAAATCCCTAAAAATATTTTCTTTTTTGGGGAAAATGTTTTTTAAAATGTAGATTTTTACCTGAATAAGGAGGCTATTCTTACCAAACTATCGTTATATGAACAGCCAGAATTTTGTGGTACGAGTATAGACACTGAAATTAATAAATTGAATTGTATATGATGATATCTGTACAATTTTACAAACTGACGGTGATATTATAATTTCTTGAATGGTAGAGCTATAAAATTGCACTACATACGTGCAGTTAAAATTTTATGTTAACCAGCCCAATAGAGTTGGCTACACCCCACAGTGGGAGGAATCGGGAATTTACTGTTCGCAATCCACTAAAACCTACAATTCTTGACCGATTTTCATGTTTTTTGTTTTAATTGCTCAGGAGTAAATTCTGCAGAACAACTTCAGGCCTGATTTTTCAATTTATCTTTGTGGAATTTATTATTTAAACAAATAGAACGTCAAAATTGGACATTTTACTGATATTATTTTTTTTCTGCGAAGAAAAGACCTCAGAGAAGTCGCTATCTACCATAATTATTGGAGATACACTTCAGGAACATACATATTAATTTTAAGATCTTAGCCAATTGTTATAAACAATTTATAGAAAAAATTATTTTCATAAGGTGCTCAACCGCAACAAAAAACTTGATCTTGATTAAAAATTCCTAAATATATCGTAGGAGTAGTATATAGAATAAAAATAACCATTAGTTAGCCATTACCATTATTGCAAAAATATTCTAACAAACAAATTGTTTTTTTTTTTTGAAGTAAAGCTTTTCTCATCAAACCACCTGCAAATAAATTTCCAATTAAAATAGATAGCTGAAGAAAAATATGTGTTAAATATTTGTATTTTTAATAATAATATTATAAACAAATAAACAAATTTAGTGTTTTCCATCGAGAAAAAATTATTTTTTATGCTAAATTATATTGCAGCTATCTCAGTGATTATATTTGATGAAGAAAATGTAGCACCAACTCGTAATTGTTATTGTTATTAACAATATTTTCAATAAAGAGTCATCTATAGCAATTTTAGTTTGAATTAGCAGTTTTTTAGTAATGCCTTTTTTGAAGTGTCTCGTCGTCCCGAATTTTCGGGACGACTAGACACATCCATTATTTTAATGCATCTTCATAGTGGTAATTTTTGATTAATATTATTATTAAATAATAATATAAGATTGTAAATTTTATGACAAAAATCTTTTTTTAATATATTTTGCTATATTATCTATAATATTCTATGAGAAAAATTTCTTCCTTCAATGAATCCCATTGGATCTGATGAGGTGTATCTTGAAGTTTATGAATTTGCCTGCATTTTTTGGCAAAGAGAATTATTATATCTTCTTCTGAATTAAGTCTTCCATTATTGCTAATCGAAAATTATGGCATTGCATAATAATTCTTGAAAAGTGAATATACTAAATTTGGACGTTATTGACTTTTAATAATTTTAAATGATTCATTTCAGCTTAATACTGTTATTGCGTCACAAGTATGTTACTATTTTTTATAATTTATTTTAATTGATTAATAATTTAAAGCTGTTTACCGTGCTATTCGCTTAATTTATATATTTTTTTAATATAAATATCTTCACATAAGTATAATTGATGAGTAAACCTCTTATTTCCAGAGCAGAATAACTTTTCTTAAATATTTTGTTTATAAAAGTTACAATTTTCTATTATTATTTAATAATAATATTAATTAAAAATTACTGACAAAGGTAATTATTTAAGTACCACTATCAAGATGCATTGAAATAATCATTACGAAAAAACCGTTTTTTAGTCGTAAAATTGCTATAGATGACTGTTTATTTAAAATATTGTTAATAACAATAACATTTGCGAGTTGGTGCCACACTTTCTTGTTCAAATATAACCACTAAGATAGCTGCAACATAATTCAGTAGAAAAAATAATTTGTTCTCGATGGAAAACACTACATTTTTTTATGTTTTTATATTATTATTATTAACAATACAAATATTTAACGCTCATATTTTTAATCGTCTATCTATTATAATTAGGAATTTATTTGATAGTTGTTTCATGAGAAAAGCATTACTTCGGAAAAAATACAATTTGTTTATTACAATATTTATAATAATGGTCATTGTTAACTAATGGTTTTTTCCAGTCGAAATACTACTTCTACGAGATATTTAGGCATTTCGAATCGAAATAACGTTTTTTATTGCGGTTGAGCACCTTGTGAAAATAATTGTTTATATGAATTGTTCATAGCAATTGGCTTAAATCTTAAAACGAATATATATGTTCTTGAAGTATATGTGCAATATTTATGATCGATATTCACTTATCTCAAGTCTTTTCTTCTGAGAAAACAAATAATATTCGTCAAATGTCTAATTTTGACGCTCTGTTTGTTTAAATAATAAATTCCACAGAGTGAAATAAAGAAATCGAACCTGAAGTCTTTCTGCTAAATTTAATCCTGAGCATTTAAAAAAACATCAAAATCGGTCAAGAATTGTAGGCTGTAGTCGATTATGAATAATAAATTCCTGATTCCTCCTACTGTGCTCCCGTGCTCAAAGGTGAAAAATTATATTTTTTTACAATAAGATATAGAAAGAAAGTTTTAAACCTTTAAAGATATTACACAATCTTGATAAACATCACTGGTGAATATTACCGCACAACTACAGTTAATATTTCACGTTAATTGGTCCAAAAGAGTTTGTAGTAGTCGTGCAAAAAGGTAAACCAAATTGTTTTCAATAACAAAAAACACGAACATTTATTTGGCAAATAAGGTTAGCATAATCGGTACCGTAGAATTTGCCATTGCCATGAAGAAAATTAAATGGCAAAAAGAGCACTAGAAAATTATGTCGTGCATATCAAATTACAATTTTATATCAGTCGGTTTGATAGGTTTCTCTGTGGCCCTGGACAAAGATGAAAATTTTTACTTTTTTACAGTTTTCCTAATCAAGATTTCACAGTTTTGACTTTATCAAGCTCAATTATTCACAAAATTCATGTATTTTTTCGTTTGATGCCTTTCACACAATTAACTTTAAAAAATAAATGAAATCTATTTACTTTTACCTTTTAAAGGAGTGATCCAAAAAAAATTACATACATATATATATATATATATATATATATATA
>CAKNWU010326382.1:0-13388 GCA_932072015.1 Andricus quercustozae
AAGCATCACGATTTTATTGTTAATGTTGATGATTTTTAAAAGAGAAAATATTATTAATTATGAAAATCGGTTTAAACATATGTATATGTAAAATAACTACTCAGTTGTGGCAACCGAGCGTTCAGTGAATTGGACCGATGCGACCTCTAGGAAAAAAGTTATGAGGCATTCAAATATGTGAGTTCATCTTGGGACAGTCTGTACATATATCGAATTTTTCAATTCTCTAATGGTCGCAAATAATTAAAAAATCATTTAACATCACTTAAAATATAAAATTTTATATCAGAAGATTGTGTCTTCTTATTTGCTAGTGAAAATTAATGTTTAATCATTCGATTGGACTTTATATATCTCAGTAAATGGATTTCCATCGACCTAAATATATCCAATTTTTAAAAATGAATTCTGTAATGGGCAAAAATAATTAAAAAATCCTTTAAGATTATTTTGAATCATAAAATTTCGTTCAAAAATATTGTTTCTTATTTTTTACGTGTAAATATCCCATTTTTTGACATCCTTCTACCCTTTTCTCCATGAATTCGTAATCTTTTTTAGTGTAAAACTATAAAATAATGAGAACTTGAATTATGATTTATTTTAGTCTCAGGGGTATTTGTTGCATGTATGGCTCTAGAGGTAGTATGTGGATAGGAAAACTTTCCAAAGATTTTTTTTTCAGTGTATTAAGAATTGAAAGCGAAAAAAAATGAATAAAATAAAATTGTTAAGCATCAAATACTAGCTTCAAAATGATTTAAGTTTTAAAAATTAATATGATTCAAGCGGAGAACTTTAAATTATGTAATAAAAATACTAATTGGAATGTCTCAAATACATTTTTGAAGTACCTGTGTAGATGAGATTGCAGTCCCATAATGAGAAGCAAGAAAAAAATAAGTTTTATTTGAAGGAATGCGTTTTGAGTGCTAAACGGGGTGGAGGTCTTATAATTGTGATAAGTAACATTATAATAACGACTATCCCGAACACCTAGGGAGCTGGAATTTAAAATCGGGCTAGGGAGAGTAGGAAAAGGGATGAGGTTTGGAAGTACCAAGCATAAGTGCTTCATCGCGCAGCGTACTGAGTTATACCATCATAAATCCAGCACGATCTCGTTAGATCCCGGCAGATTATGCAAAATTAAAATTCCATCAAAACATTTTTATTTGTCACGTGACGCCGTGCCCTCACGTATACATAACTCAACGAGAACAGTGAAGTGGTTAAGGGGGTATGCGGTTTCGCAATTAATATAACGACCTCACCAACTCGTAATCACCAAAAGCCTAAATGAATCTTGCTATTCCTACATGTTAATAACGTTATAAGTTCTATATTTCCATACAAAATGTATATGAATTGCACTGCATAAACTCACAGAGATCCATCATTACCATAATTTTGTATACATTTTTAAGGGCAATGCACAAACTATATATTTGAATATTTATATAAAGAGAAACCCGATTACATTGGTCTTGATGAATTAATGACGGACTGGCGGCGTGTGGAAGCGAGGGAAAAAAGCATTGTCACTTTAAAGTAAATTAAATACAAATGCTAATTTAATCTTATGCAACCATAATACCAGTTACAACCCGCGAGTCAATTCGTACATGTCCCTTTTGATATAAAAAAAATTATGGCGATATATGTATGTGACTAGTTACATCATATAACACCAGAAGATGATTGAGTCGGAAAAATTACTTTACTTTACAATAATCCGAAAAGAAAAAACACTTGACACTGTGATATAATCACTTATTTGAGTTGAGAACACTTTGCATTAGATTATGAACTTCAACATTAGAATTTTTAACGTGTGACCTAATTCGACTTTTTTACTATTTTCCCCAGTAAGAGACAACATGAGACTGAGAGACAAAGTTTTGAAAACAGAGCCAGCAATAGTAATACATTACAAAATGTAGCGCGTTGAACTTACCGTTACCCAAGAGCGATCGATGGGGTTCGAGCGACAGATCATAAGAAAAGTCACCGCGCGGAACAATAACGTCAGGAACAAACTCACGAAATTCATAAACTTTAGAAGGAATAGTAAGCATTTCTCAATTATAAAACTTATTTTAGATTCAACTTAATCAAATTGAAAAGGCTCAAAACTCTATAAACTATTGGTCTGCATTCAATTATCAAGAAAACCCATTTCTTTACTGCGTTTTAACATAGGAAATTAGTAATCACCTACCGAACCTAGCTATTTTGGACTCCAAATTTAATTAATTTGCAATTGTAAATAAAATTTTGTACGCAAATACGTCCGCCTCGTAGCCGGATAAATTCTTGACATTTTAAGCACAGGATAACCCTTTAGGTTGATGAACGAATGTGCCATAGGCGCACATGCTATATTTTTTCTTCTAACATGAAAAATACCTATTTCCGATTGCTTTCGGGACATGACAATACTGCGAATAGATTCTTTATGGGTCCTAGTATCATTTTCTATTCAAACTCGAAAATAATAATTTTGACCTTGACTTGGAAAAACGCGAAAATCACATAAGCTAGAACCGGTCATGAGGGCCTTTTTCATGCAGACGCCCACATACAGGATTCTGATATATGGACATCTTGACTGTGTCAAATTCACTTATTTAATAAGGCTTTATTGAATAATAATGGAAACAGAATATAGGATTTCGATACTTATTCTTAGAAACGGGAAGGTTAATATTATATTTTCTCTTATCAGATAACTGATTTTGTGTTTATTAATTTTCTTTAGAGTTTTCAACTCGTGGAAAAACAACTGTTTGTTGAAAAGATATTAACAATCCTATAACTATTATTAAAATTTTAAATATAACTATACGTATTATAATTTAGGAAATTAAGGGAAAAAATATTTACATTACCATTAAGAATAAAAAACATACTACAGTCGAACAAAACTAAAACCGGGCTCAAATACAAGTTCGACTGTAAATTTATTTGTTAACTTATTGCATTAGGATTAATGATTAACCAATTCATTTGGTATTAGTGAAAATTAAATTATCAACAAAATACGTAAAACTTTGACACAGACTTAATCGCATACTACCTTTAAATGTTGAATTTTTTGAAATACCAACAAAAATGATTTAAAATTTCAACAATAACAAAATTTCTACATGATCTTTTCTCGTTTTGTTTCAAGAGACTTATTTTTACTTTTCTTGATTATAAAACAAACTTTAGAATTTTTAATCATGTTAATTTTGCATCTTTCGTCTATTTTTTGGCGATTGAGTTAAAAAAAATTTTCACGTTCAAAAAAATAGTGGTATGCTTCTTCCATTCAAACAGAACCCATGGAAAAATGTTTAATATTTTAAAATTAAAAAAAGGTTTTAAGTTTCCACACTTCTCAAAAAGTAGTTCATTTCCCAAATTTTAAACACTTTCAACCCCTCCGTAGTGGCCAAGAGTGATAATATTTTTTTTTAATTATGGGATATACTAATAGAATACCACAACTTTTCCACATACCCGGAAAATATATATAAAAAAATAATTTTTTTATCACGCCCTACCCTTTTATATTATTTTACTACTAGAAAAAATAGTACTCTGCGCACAGCTGTTACATGTTTCTTAATTTGATTGCCTAATTATTAAATTAAAATATATGCTTCAATGTAAAATACTATAAAATATAATTAATAATCATAAATTGAAATAGCTAAATCTACTTTCATACAATTTCGAAGATGTTTGCAATTGAAAATTCGCCAACTTGTTTTATTTTAAATGTTCATTGTTTAAAAATCATGAAATTTTTAAAATATTTTGAAAACATGTCTATATCGAAGATTTAAAATTGAAGATCCTTCAAGTCTGAATCTTCCAAATTCAAATAGTTTTGAATAAAAATAATTAAAATTACAGAATTTGTAATTGTAAAACTCTAAACTTGCATCATCTTTAATTGCAAAGTTTCAAAATAAATTTATTTTCAATTTAGATATTTACAATTCAAAGTTATACAATTTTTAACAGTTAAAATTGAAATCTCATCAACTTTACAGATGTGTGAATAAAAATTCGGAAACTTTATGGGTTTTTAAAATCTTTTTGGTGAACATTTTTTGTTGAAAATAGCGAAACTGAATAGTTTCGTCGCAGCGTGCTCGGTATTAATTTGCTCACTGTCGTTATAAACTATGATCTGGATAGCTGTATTGTGGTTTAAATTATTTTGACCATGTTGGAGTGTTTTTAAGGTAGTAGGTTCTAAAATGGAAAGGAACACTTTACCTAATGACATATTGAAAAGGTTGGTATGAAACCTACCCTGAATAGGTGATTCCGTTCATAAAAACATTGGTCTAACCAGGTGATCTCGCTTTAAATCTTCTCTGGAGGACGATGAGAGAAGAGAGAGAGAGAGAGAGAAAGAGAGAGTAAGGAGAAAAAACATTAGCCGTATTATAGAAGGAGATTTGAATATAAAGAATTTTGTTGCCTCATCGCAAGGACTGAAAACTGATCATAAGACCGATGTTATTCTTGAACTTGCTCAGAAGTTGCATTATATCGATTCTGATAAAAATAATAATTTTAATTTATATGAAGTTACCCGAGAAAGCCTGTCACTTTTTTACTATGACAAACTATTACACGAAATTGATAATTTTATTCCTAGGTTTAAACGTCCCTGCAAAGTGTGGACCATAATCTCGAAGCTTAAAATTCTATCACGTATACCTGGAATTATTGAATATAATGACACAGAACTTAGTAAAGAAAATGAGATTGTACAGGCTTTCGCGGATAACTTTGATAGTGTTTTTGATCAATATGTATCGGTTTTTGATAATAACGTTTGTGGTATGGGATGTGAGAGACTATTTGGTACCTATGTACAGATTAATTCGGCCCAAGTTAAAGGTGCTTTCACAGATACCCTTTTATATTGAAACCTCGAACATAAGCATATTATACATATAACTAGCCGGTGTATGGAATGTGCTTAAGAATGAACGATTTACGTTCAAGTCACAGGGAAACTTTCGATCTTTTTAATTATTCTACGCTAGTAAAATTTTGTACACTAGCTAAAAAATTTGTACTGAGCAGTAGATAGTTATGCTGAGTATGCTGTGCCTTTGAAACTATCCTATATTTATTAGCAATAGTGAACCCTGCAATAGGCATTGAAATTACAGGATTTTAAATTATGAAACTTGAAAATTCCATAAATTATAATTATAATGTTTCTAAATTAAGAAGTCATCTATTCTGAACATTTACAATTTAAAGTTCTAACATTTTCAAGTTATAATTAAAAATTCTTGAATTCTGAAAATACGGAATTGCAAATTACTTATTTTTTAAGATTTATATATTAAATATATGTAATTTTGAACGCTTTTTTAATACTTCAATTATGAAGATGTGCAATTAAAAATTTATGAAAATTGATGACATTTTTGGAAATTTTCGGGAACTTGGGTAAATTTAGAGAGATTATTATTTTCTGCTAATTTGCAGAATGCCCTCCTCAGTATGTAACACAAATTAACCATCATTCCTTCGGTTCCAGTTTATTCTCAGACTTCCCTTCGAATAACCGAAGTCAGGTGGGGACTGACGTTATAATTGGACTCACCACTTTACCTCGTATGATGAATTTTATGATTATGGACATGATTCTTACTCACGGAATACATTTTTGCTAGTTGCTTGATGCTAGGTATTTCATGTGTGCCTAAAACAAAGAAGAAGGGAGTCGAGAGAATAGTGATAGACAGTGGAGAGTTAAAAAACGGAGTCGAATTATGGTCACGAGTAGATAATGAATCACATGGTAGCCAAGAAGTTGGTCTGATTATATCAATGAGAGAACAAAACAGCATTTCAAGGAGTGTAAATATTTATCCCTTAGATTGTTGTTCATAACTTTCGATGCAAAGTTGCAGTGAGGTTGAAAAAATGTGGTTAAAAGTTCTATTCATGTGTATATTTTTGAAAAATTCAAAAATATTTACAACTTTGGTGCCGGCACTAAATAACAGCGAATGATGCTAACTCACCTTCTAATTAAGCTGAAAGGCTCTACTAAGGCTTTAAATTTTCAAAAAAAATCAACAAATTCAATGGTAGGTTTTTAAATACAGTTAATTATATGAATAACACGCTATTGAATATTATTTTTGTCTGTTTTTTTTTCAACGGTAGTCGACCTCAATTGTAATTGATACCTTGAAGGGGTTTTTTCCACCATTGTCAAAGATGGTGGACCCACGCGGTATATTTTACCAGATGTACGAAAGTTAAAGACAAAAAAGGACGAAGTATCAAGCAGTACATCAATACCCTGGAACCCGCTGAGAGTATCACCGACTTATTTTGTGCCTTTAGCCCCCCAAAAAACGGAAAACCATAACGTGCGATAGCGTGTTATTTATGTAATTAACTGCTTTTGATAGCCCACCATTTAATTTGTTAATTTTTTTGGAAAATTTTAATCCTCAGTAGAGCCTTCCAGCTTGATTAGAAGCTGAGTTAATATCCTTCGCTTTTATTTACTGCCAACACTAAAGTTATATATTCATCAATAAAACTTCAAGTCGTTTTTTTCAAAAGAAATTCATGTGTTTTTCTATGAAATACAACAGTCGAAAGTTGACCAAGTTACAAAAGTTGCTTTTAACCACGTTTTTGCACCTTCACTGCAAGTTTGCATCGGAAGTTATGGAAGCATCGCGATCAAATGATATTGTGCTTATTCGTAATAAAATGAGGACTAACACGATGTTTTACCTATTTTTACGCGATTTTTTTTTGATTGAGTTATGCAATGATTTGTAGAGGGGCCAGGATTTTTGAAACAGATAGTAGGAGATATGAATGAATGGGTTGGAGTGCAACGCGATGGTACGGACAGCGTACGGACAGAAATGCGAATATAATTTCGTAAAAAGTTGAACGAGATCTTTGATACGATAAAATAGGAGACGCAAATACGCAATAAAAATGTAGAGGATGCATGGAAAATATTTCAGGAGATCATGATGCATTTGAAGTGTACGTTGAAAATCAACGAAAACGAGTTTATCTCGAAAAGGTATTATGGAATTTATTTTTTATAAATGTTTTAACATCATTCATACGAATTGATGAATATTTTTCCCATTCTGTAAACAAATTTAAATTTTTCGTTATTTGCACTAAACAAAATCGACATGGGGTTGTTACTTACACATTGTTAATTAAAAAATTTCAGTCACAAAAAACTTGTTATTCAATCAAATCTATTTGCTTTTTAGAATTCTTGTTTGTGTAGATAGATGCAGTTTTCTTTTGCGAATCGATTGATGTAAAAATCTCATTGTCGTAAGAAATTTGGCATAAGTGCCTTTCTAACTTGTACGGCAGTGCAGTTGTAGGTAGAATGACTTGGCCTGAATGCATGGTTCGGTGGAATGATACAATTCACGTAGCAGTTAATGAGAAGAAGCAAGTGTATCCAAGAAATCTGAATATTAAATTAAAAAATATATTTGAAAGAATGTCTGCCTCTGATATTAGGGCTGGCTCCTAAAAGCAATAAAAACAGTATATGCAGGTAGTAAAGCGAGTGTAAAGGTAAATGAAAGAATGAGTTGAATGGTTTGTTATCAGGCAGGGTGTTATGCAAGGATGCGTCATGTCCTCTTGGGTATTTATCGTGTTCATGGACAAATATCTAAGAATGGCCCTCTTCGACGAAGAAGGTGTGAATCTCGGAACAGTGAAGGTGCGTGGGTTGGGGCATGTAGATTATAAGGTTTTCACGGCATAATCAGCCGATGGCTTTCAGAGAATTTTGATCAGACTGAATATTGGCATGAAGAATTTGGGTTTTAAGATTAACGTAAATAAAACAAAAAGTATGTTGTTTGAAGGAAGAAGTTAGAAAACAGTATGCAACATTGTCTTAGATGAAGAGAAGATAGAACAAGTTAATGATTACGTGAATCTTGGAAGTTCATTGACTAATGACCGAAAGATCGATGGAGGAATAGCCAGGCGTATACACTAGGGTAGGAAGGTTATTAGCAGTGTATCAGCCATTACCAGAAGTAAAAACGTATCAAACAAAACTAAAATTGCAATATATAATCCTGTACTTACAATCATTGCGCTGTACAGTAGCGAGACCTGAACCTGCCAAGAAAAGGATAATAGTAAAGTAGCACGGCTGGTATGCAATTCCTGCAGAATATATGCGATCAAGCGCTACTGGACGAAGTCAGTAATGAGAGGATTTTTAAAGAATGTGTTGTAGAGGAAACACTGTTTGACATTAGTGAAAGAAATTTTTTCAGGTTGTTTGGTCGTTGGTCATGTTGGGAGAATGGAAGAAGAACGACTGACGGAACAAGTATATTTAGGTAAAGTTAATGGCAGCGTACCCAGAGGCAGAATGAGGAAAGAATTGTGGGAATATGTGAATGGCACTCTACAGCGACAAGATAGAAAGAGCCACAGAAACACAAGAGCTTGCATGAAAAGATGTATAGATATGAAGGAAGAAAAAGTTATATGCCAGGATAGGGATGTGTGGAGGGGAATTGTTAGGAAGAAAGGCGTGACGAAGAGTGACATCGGAGTGATAGATGCCTGAAACAAACGATCTCGGATGCTCATGAACCCTTGTGAATATCTTTTCTTAGTGGATGCGATTGGAGTGATAATCAGTCAGTTTGCGTATTTTTGTGTGATATATAATGTATGATGACTTTATGAAACTCTTCACATGGGGTGATTGCTAGAGAGAATGATCAGCGACCTGTGTCGAAGCTGTGTTGCAGAACGCACGCCTTGCTTAAATGAGCAAAAAGGAAATTCTAGATTGATCTAAAATTTATACCTCCTCCTACAATTCCCTTTTTCACTCTTTCCATATAACGAGGCTGGAACCGAGTGAGTTACGCTTACTCCGAAAGGGATTTGGCCTAATTATATAATGATAGTAAAAAAAATATATAATGCAGTTACAAATTTTTTACGGTAACTTCAAATTAAACGAAAAGTTATTTCAGGAGTAATCTTTCTAGCAGGATACACTTCTTAATATAGGAAATGCTACAGTTGAACATTAAAAGGTTGGGCTGTCAATAACAGTATTCCACATAGCAGAGAGAACATTTGAGAAACTGGACTTTATTTATTTTGTGCAGTCTCTGCATTCGCACTATGATGGTCAACATATGGAAAGGGTCATCGCTTCGTAAAGCAGAGACTTTACGACTATAGCATTTTCCGATTTTCCTTCGAACGCGAAGCACAATGCAACTCGGTCGGAGAATCACGCCTCTTCCCTGGCCCGGATGTTCCAGTGGTACAGGAAGCACCGACATAAACTTCCTATTTGAGTTATGAATCCCGTTGCGTCTTAGCTTTGCTGCCATGTCGGTTGTGCACCCGTTCCTCTTTTCTATAGAAAATTCTGAACGTTCCATCTCATTCCGCCTTCCATCGCATCGTATCGCAGAGCCCACTTTGGTGTCCCATTAACGGCTCAGGAAAAGTTTGCTTTTTCCTCAGCTGCATTCAGAACTCACAGGAACTCAGCAACGACGACGCGATGCACCTTTCTCGCACCCCGACATCACACAACTCTGACTCAACTTTTTAATCGGCTTTGAATGCTCAAACTTTCAAGAAATATCCCTCTACCCCTATCATTCGTAGCTTCAATCCTCCTCTACGTCCACGATCTCTACTTTCTCATCAAGTGAAACAGAAAAACTTCCACTTCTTTAGATTCTCTCTGAGGGAAATATTTTCTGTTATCAAATAAGCATGTTTCAACGGTTTGAGGGCTGAAACTAAGGTAGCGCAAAATTTGTGAAAGCATATATGAAGACATGAGTATGAAAACTGGATAAGGTCTTCAAATTCATTTTTAAATAGGTTTACAAAATTCAGAGCATTAGCACATATATAGACAGTTCTCCAAACATAGGGCCTTTTTGAAATAAGAAAATTTTTCAAAAATTGTTATTTTTAGATAGAATTATTTCAAGTAGTGCTAAAAGCAGAGCTTGTAAAAGTATGCACGATACGAACTTATTTGTAGCACTCCTAGGCCATTTTGTCAGCTTGCAATTTTCCATATTTCTCTAACTAAGGCCTGTTATTCAATAAAACAAGGTAATGCATTGAAATTTTTAACAAAATAATAATAATAATATTGTAATCATTAGGCCAAGTAGCCCAGGCTATAGGTACTTTTATCTGGAAAATAATGCTGAGGAGATGAAAATTGTTAGTGTAGTACTTTTCGACATTCTGAAGAACATACTAAGTTTTTTTTAACACCTCCCCTTTAAGCCACGCCGCCGTTTAAAAAAATGGTGCCCAAACTCCGTGTTTCATCAAATATATCCTGTTCAGTGCATCAGAGAGGAAAATAGTTTTGACATAAAGAATAGCGGATGAAATTTGCTACAACTTTTGTTTGGAATATTTTATTGTACAATACATATTTTCAGAGTGAAGTGCAGTGTTAAGTGTAGTGTATATATAAATACTGCATAAATGCCCTATTCTCACCTGAAATTGAAGTTATTATCGATTAAATATTACATTTGAGAATTATTATTGGTTTTATCAACTATTGTTATTATTATTGTTATTTTTCATAATAATAATAGTAATGATAATTATTATTGATCATTGTACTCGCTTCCACACCACCTATGAGTTAAAGTCAAGGGCGCGTTTTTTTCTTGTGGTTCCCTTATTAGGCCTAATACAAATGGATGGATTAATAGATTGATGAATGAATGAATAGATTAATGGATTGATGAATGAATTGATAGATCGATTGTTGGATGGATGGATGAATTTTTTAATTATCTTTTGATGTGTTCATTTCGATGTTTATGATCTGGTAAGTTTTCTTTGTCTTAAAATTCTCGATGAACCCGTTTGTACTTATTTTGTGCAATCCTTCTCTGTTGGTTATTCTTCGCCTGAATCCTCTTCTTCCTCAGTTTGCCACCGCTTGCGGATGGTAGCTTCGATTTCTTCCTCTCCTCCTTCTTCCTCGGAGTCGCTCAAAATCTCGGCAACGTTTGCGCAGTTCTGTCCATTGCAATTCGTGCAAATAACGGAATATTTCAGCCCTGCCTTCCTGCAATAACATGCTAAGCCTCATCCTTTTTTGCATTTGCAGGATATTAATTTAAGAAGAATCTCAGGAATAGGATCTTGTGTCGATGTGACTGGAGTAAGGCCATTCCTGCTTCTCTTCCATCCCATTCTTCTGGTTTCTTATGAACACCACACCTACTATCGGCGAGAAAATTATTCGGATCTGCCTATAATAAAATGGTAATTTGATAGCTAAAAGTATTCCACGTAAATGAGGTTGAAGACGTAAGGGTGACAATTTTTGTGTGCTTTGCAGATTGAAATTTTTTTTAAAAAGTAAGGAATTTCGGACACATTTAAGAAGAGTCACGTTTAGAGCATTATTTCTTATACAAGAGGCGATGGGAAAAATTAAAAAAATGTATGAATATAAAGAAAACATTTATGAACAAATTGCAGTTATCAAATTTGAGAAATAATTAGCAAACAAGTGTCAGAAGGCAGCGGGGGGTCTTTTTTGATGCCGACCGTTGGTGCCTTTCTTTGACTCGTGCATCCTTCCGGGAGATTTTAAATAATTACAGAGCCTGTCCGTTAAAGTTTGGAGTTTGAATTGCTTTAATATCTTCCTTAGAACTGAAGATAGTATAGTTGTACATTTTTATAATTTTAAGCAACAATTTCTATTATTTCTCTAATTTGTCATCTTAAATTTGTTCACAAATGGTTTCCTCATATTCACGAATTTTTTCCAATTTTCCACATTGCCTCTTGTATCAGAAATATGCTCTAAACTTGACTCTTCTTTAAAGTGCCCAAAATTCCTTACTTTTTTACATTTTTCAGTCTGCAAAGCACAAAATTTTTTTTACATTAATTTCTTCAAGCTCATTTACGTGGAATACTTTTAGCTTTCAAATGACTATTTACTTATTATTCTAGCATTTTTGTTGGCTGAGTTGTTACGCTTTAAAGGCAGATGCCTATAATTTTCTCGCCGATAATAGTTTGAATCTGATGGTAAGTTCAGAATAAATGCTGTCGCACTGCTGAGGTAGTAGGTGAAAGAGAAGCAAGATTGAATTTCCTTTTTTTCCACCAAACGAGTCACAACGTCGCAAGTTCCTGCTCCTGAGGCTCTTCTTAAATTCCTCTTCTGGAAACGCAAAAAAGGATGCTGCTCATCTTGTGGTTGCAGGAAGGCAGATCTTAAATGTTCCATCATTTGCATGAATTACAACGAGCAGGACTGAGCAAATGATGCCAGGATTTTGAGCGAAGTTTTAGGCTCCGGAAGCTACGATCATGGTTCCTTAAAGCAAGCAATCCCGACGCAACTGGAACGTGTACGTCTTCCACTACTGCTCCTTCTGTCCTAGAAGGTAAGCAAGAGCGGGAAATTTACGCGAGATAACATCGTGCAACACTGTTCCTTGGAGTCAGGTCTCCAGCCGCGGATGATCTTACCCGGCAGACGGGACAGTTGGAGATGAAGGTTTCACCTCTGGATACTTTTTTAGAGCTACCAATTTTTGTAGAATGTTATGAGGAACAGTGTTGACGGTCTAGATAAAGTGATCTCAGAAGAACAGCATCTGGTTCGCGATAGAATGAGTATGACGCTGGCAAGCCTGAATATTGTTGAGTTGGCTAAGAAATGAAGGTTTCATACCTCCAAGATAGCCGATTATGAGAACTACAAGATGGAATTTGTAGCCTTGGTACAGCCTGCTCAGCTCGAAAAGAAGTTCTTGATATTTCGCCCGTTTTCCTTCTTCCTTTGCCGTGATATTACCATCGGCTGGTGCCGAGAATTCAATCACGTAAATGATCTGAGTCTTCAGATCTTGGAAGACAATATCAGGCTTCGCAGTACTCATTCGTTGAATGGTGGAGTAAGAGAAATTCCAGTAGATCTTACACTGATCATTCTCCACAACGGACTCGAGTTCTCCCTGGGCGTATGGTAAGACGGGCAATAGATTAACACCATAGAAGTGCCTAAGATGGTAATATAACACTTTTAGAGCCGCATTGTGTCTTTCCACGTATTCGTAGCGTGCATACTTTAAGCATCCACTGAAAACATGTCCAATTGTTTCTGGTTATTGCTTGCACGCTCGGCAGTTGGTATCGCCTACAGGTACATTCATGATGCGCTCGCGGTAAACTAAGGTGTCTATAACGCTGTCTTGACAGGCAAAAAGAAATCTCTGAGTCTCCGATTTTAATCCAGCAGACTTGAGAAACATGTTGGACAGACCATCGAGAGCTCATCTCTA
>CAKNWU010326401.1:0-11878 GCA_932072015.1 Andricus quercustozae
AGAAAATGGGTCAGATAAAATGAAACCAAAACCGGAGTGAATTTGAAGTTTGGAGTTGAGCTAGATGTGTTGAAGGAGGAATGAAGTTGTCTGGAGAAGTTGTGCATGCGTAATTTATTTCTTACATACCAATAGAATTAAGAATAACGTATAGGGTCAAGACCAGAGTATAGAGGGTCATCATTTTTTCAAAATATAAATCGTATACATCGAGTTTTACTGCTGCTTGGTGAGATAACAAATTTTAAGTAGTATCACTTTATTAATTGAGTAGAAGTTAAACTGCCGCTACGTGTATTATTATTTTACTTTGAGAAACTCAGATAATTTATGTTCGAAGAAAACATTTGTACTTATATTATTCTACCTTGAGAAGCTCAGCGAGTTTAAGAATGTGTCAAGGATAAATGCAAAGTCACTCATTGACAAATACTTCTTAGGCAAGACTTTTATGTAACTCATTAAAGAAACTTAATCTATGAAACAATATCTCTTTGACATAGATTCATCATTAATAAAAGCTAAACCATTACATTATTTTGCAGCATTCGTCTTGAAAATATTCAGGTGCAATTTTTTTGAAAACATTTTTTAAACAATTAGCGCATTTGCTTTTACGGCTTTGAAAGTTAAAAAAGAAACCTTTACAAAATTATCCCTTCTCCTTACATTCAGTATTCTTAACCTACCTTAACTATACTTAAACTAAACGGAAGGCTGAAACGGAAGCCCTATCTCTAATCTCCCTCTCTCTGATTCCTATTTTAAAACCATTTCTCATTTCCAATCCACACAGCAGATCCGCATAGAAGATCCTTCACTTAGTGCCCTTCACGCAGTGCCCTAGACTCCTCTCTTTCCTCAACCAACATTTTACAAACAAATTTTTCCACTATACCTGCCCTATATAACAAACACCGAGGAACACTTTCATTATCTATATTTCCGTCTCAATCCTGGTGCTTCAGCACCCTCTTTTCTCGCACCCTTTACTCTAATTTTTACTCCTGTACTGATTCTTTAGCATCCCATGTCCCTCCGTAATCTTCATCTTCCTTTCCTGATTGCCATCCTCCTTCTTCGCCATTGTTACCGTTCCTGCTACCACCATCTCTTTCCGTCTCGCTCCAGTGCCAGATCGACTCTCCTACCTTCGCCCTCATGAACCTTAGCTCAACTTCGTTCCTTGCCAGTTTCATTCTCCTTCAGCCAAATCCTTCTCCATTCACAAGCCTGTGCTTTTCAATCTGCCCTAGACATTGAGCAGGTCCCTTTTATTTGCCCATATCTTTAATATAAGGAGCATCACTCCGTCCATTTTCCTTGAGTTCTCCATTTTCGCCAATGGAGTTTCCTCGAAATCTTCTGAAGTCATATCTTTAATCGCGCCACTGTAAATGTTTATTTTCACCCTTTTTTCAGTCAGACGTCGAGACTCATGGAGATATCTTCTTGTATATATTCCGCGAAGAATTTTCTTATATTTGTCCAATATTGCGAAGATGTCACCATTGGATGTTGATAATACTATTTGCTCTTCGGTTGGCATGGGCAGACGTTCTTTATATCTTCCTCTCCGATAAATTGGTTTATCGGACAGAAAAGTGTATCTTTGCAATTCGAATTGCCTCTTTGGATTCGTATTAGGTATCAGCCGGAACAATCTGAGTTTTTCAACTGTAACACCAAGTAAGCGCAAAGAAGACTTTCTGGCAGGAGGAGGGTCCTGGCACGAAGAATAGACTCAACCGGAGGAGGAGGACACCTGACCGGAGAATCCCCATAATGAGGTATAGCAGGATCAAGAGATCTTAAAGAAGAATGATGTAGGTCAGGAGAATAAGAAGGTCCGTAACGAGGAACATAAGGAATAGGGGCCCCATTAGGTAGACACTCAAACTGTAAACTGAAATCTGCAACAAAAAACACGTGGTTAAATTTGCCATGTGTATGCTCTCCCGAAAATTCTTGCCGAATGTCAATTTTCTCTTTTGGCATGTTTTTCTCTTCCGAAGAGAAAAGTCCCTAACCTTATTTCTTTAATAAGAATTGCAGGATTTTATGCAAGAAGGCAAAAAGGCATTATCAAATTCATTCGCGGGTCACGTGAAGGTATTTTTCGTTAAACGAAACTGTTATTTATTTAAAGATCAAACATTTTTTGGTTGAAAAATTAACTATTAAAAATGAATGCATTTGTGGAAACCAAAATTACTTTCTAAAAGTTTGAGGAAAAAAGAAAAATTCTCTTATATCAACCTTTCAACGTTCACCCGATTCAGAAAAAAAAATTTACTTTAAAGATTAAATTTGTATTAATTTTGGAAGAAACTAAATATAGTTAAAATTATAAATAGCAATTGGGATTCAATGTGTGTTAAATCGCACAAATTCCCATTTCCATATACCTCACAAATTTTACTTAGAATTATAGATATTTTATTTTATTCACCAATAGTATTCAGGATAACCAGAAAGCCTATCACGAGAGTAGAAACGATCCTCATTTTTTCTGATAAGACGACAAGCTGATAATGTATTAATGACGAATTAGATTAAGAATGTGACTGAGGAAAATTTTTGTGCTTCATTTGATTATATGATACAGATATCTTATAAGCGTCATCGGATACGTTACAGACATCCAGGTTGTTCTTTTAAGATATTTACATTTCATCAGAGTAGACTTCAAGGACAAAATTTTTTACTTCCTTTATTGGTTAAAACTGGCATCACAAATTGTATAATCTTTCATCTTTAAGCGATACACTAATGTAAATTGAAAAGATTTTAAAAGATTTCTATGATATGAAACAATTTTTTAATATTGCAGGAGATTTCTAATCATTTTAAAACATCTAAAAAAATTATGATTCGGAACATTGAATTTTGCAACTTAAATTATAATTCTGGGTTGACACGTTAGATATTTTTTGTTCATTATAATTACCATTCTGATTTGGAACAGAGAATTTTGTAAATGTAATCATTGCCTCGTACCTTTGCGGTACGGTGAGCGTCAACCGTCTTCAAACTCCAAATTATTGAGCTCAATGTTTCTTTAAAGAAAGTATTCTTCTCATGAGTAATAAGTAGTTGTAAGGAAATAACATGGTAGTCAAGGGGTCGGTTTAATTATGAATAAAAAAGCAAGAAAGCATCTCAAAGATCATGATTTTGCATCTCTCAGATTGTTGTGGGCTAGAATGAAGGCAAGAATCAGAAGATCATTCCTAGAGAAGTTAAGGACGCGTGAACGTCAGGATACAGATACAGAAAGGGTGCTAGGTAAGTTTGGGGATCCAACAAGAAAAAATTATAACGGGGAAAAATTAGTTAGCTTATGCTTAGAAAAAAGCCTATTTATTACAAATATTTGGTTTCGACATGAAATGATCCACACGTATACCTGGTGTAATGAAAATAACCGCAGTATAATTGACTTCGTCATTGCGAATGAAAGAAAGAGAAATAGACTTGAAAATGATTACAGACACAAAAAGAGGAAAGTTAAACGACTGGTGAAGGAAAGTAAAGATAAAATCAGAAAAGAAGGAGAGATGAAAATACAAAATGACTTTGAAGAAACCATAATACGTATATGATATAGCCGTTATCTTAAAGACTATAGGCACCAACGCTGTCCTTGTTAGTACTTAAATTTAATTAGATTTAATTTTAAGGAATAAAATGTTAAATTAATTAGAAAGATGAGTTTCATCCTTTGACATTTTTGATCAAATGTTTTAGAAATTAGGTAGCGAAAATGAAGTCGTCTAGAAACCAAAGTATCGTCATCTTACGCAACGTTCGAGCGCCGATTAGAATTTTAGTTAAAGTTACTAAATCGATATTTTGTGCATTTATAAAAAAAATCATATAAGAGGATTCCTCAAACCATTTTTGGATTTGAATGCATGATGCAACCTGATGCAATTAAAGTGCGATCCAGTTATAACGATTTTTATCAAAATTTTCAATTTCAAACGCTTTCATTCGTTAGTTTTTTAAGTCTTTAAAACTGCATTTTATAATTCTTTCAATTGAAAATGAACGCTCAAAAATGAAGATCTGAAATGGCAAATTTTTAAAGTAAAAGATATTAGAATGATGCATTGGAAAGTGACTGATTTCCTAATTGAGCAAGTTAACAATTGAGATTGACATTAAAAAAAGTTAAAATCGAACTTATTTTTAATTGTTCTTGTAGATTAACAAAGTTCTGATTTATTTCCCAATTTTTTATTTCGCAAATTCGTGTAGTTGTATTTCGAAGATTTATTGCATTGCAGATGTTGTCAGTCGGTTATTAATTATCTGAAAGACAATATTGGTTTTAAACTGTAAGTTTACGATGAGCGAGTTTCTGTTGATAAAGCAGATAAGATTTCGAAACTGGGGAGGAGACTTACAAAATTTATGTACCTATATAATAAAACTGTGCTAACTTCAGAATTCACCAAATTGCAATCCGAATCCTAGTACATCATTCTTGATATTAATAAATAAAAATTTTATCTCGTATTTAACTTTTTAAGTGTACCACTGTTTAAAAGTGTTAAAAATCAGTAAAACAGGTCTTGAATAATTTATTAATTGTATAAGCATATTAATCAATACAAATTTTTTAAATAATAACGATAAGCTATGATAAATAATGAACCACAAAAACCTCTATTACATCATCTCAACAAATAAGATTTAGACGTTTAGATTAATATTTTATTGTGTTTTTTCAACGTTTTTATTATGATCAAAGGTAAGAATTTATTATTTTTAATTTTTTTTTAAATTCGAAGAGAAAAATTCTTTTTGAGTTATTTGAATTCAAAAAAAGCAAGTCCTATAAGAAAATGGGTAAAACAAAATTCGTAGTTCTTTTGGAAAGCTACAATTCTTACTATAAACTTTTTTTCACATTTCTGTCATCCCAAATTGATTTGTTTACTTTTTCGATAAGTATCATGTTTACGGCCGGACGGATGAACAAAAAGACGCCAAAACTTAATTTTTGCTTCCGGGAATCTCAAAACTGTAGATCTGTTGAAAAATTGAGGTGTTAAATGTCCAACGATTCTAATGCTTTCTCTATCATAAATGATGAGAATGTAGAAATGTGGCGTCATTTTCAAAGTTTAAAATTGCAGAAATCAAAATAAGAACCTCATCGTTTTCAAATCTTGCAACATCGAGACAAAAAAAGAACGCCGAACGCGAGCCTAAACATAGGACCTTCAATAAGGACAAAGTGAATGAATTATTTCAAAGTTTATTATTATTAATCACTGGCTACTTGTATCATTTTCATTATGGTTTGGATCACAAACAAGTATTCCTGTAAAATTCTTTCTGATAGGGCGATTCTTGCTTGAGGGAGATTCCTCGATTTCTTGTAGGTTCATTTCTTCAACTTCTCCGCTTTCCATGTTTATCTTTGCCCGTCTTTGAAAGCCGGATATGGATGTATAAAATCCACGAAGTTGTCTATTACCCTCCACTATCGCAAAGACGTCACCATTGGATGTTGCTAATACAGATTGTTCTTCGATTGGCATGGGCCTAAGGATATTACGTTCTCCTCTCACTTTAATTGGTTTATCGCGAGGAAAAGTGTATCTTCGAATTTCAAATCGTCGGTTCGGATTCGTAAGGGGAATGAGCCGAACAAATTTGACTTCTTCAGATTTAAATCCAAGTATGTGTGACGAAGAATGTGTTGCAGGAGGAGACCTAGTTCTCACACGGCCAGAAGGTCCGGCAGGAAGAGAAGGCTTTCCAGGAGACTGACTTCTGTTAGAAGGATCCGAAGTTGCGGAACCAGGATCACCACGAGGAATAGGCTCGCCATTCGGTAAACAGTCGAATTGCAAACTCAACTCTGCAACAAGAAACAATGATTAAATTTTCGTTGTGTATTCACAATTCGTTGTGAAGCAAATAGCGATTGTGATAGAATGTAGACTAAATCGCAAAAATTCAAATTTGCATATAGCTTCAAAAATGTAATGAAAATTATAAATATAATATATTATTATTCACCAATAAAATTAAGGATAGCCGCCAAAGATAGGACGAGAGTGTAAACCATTTTTACCATTTCTAATTAGAGCAATGACTGATTAGCTTGTTAACAAAGAATTGCATTAACCGCGTAAGTGCTGAATATTCTCATCCTATATTACATGATATAATACATATATCGCATAGTCTTTATCGCATAATTTATTAGCGTCAAGCTTGTCCTTCTCAGATATTTACATTTCATTAGTGTTGGTTTTAAGGAATCAAATATCGTTGCTGAATTTGTTAGAATTTATATAGCCTTTTGCGTGTTAGCAAAATTCATCGTTTAATATACATGGAAAATGTATGTATAGAGTGTCTACTATAGCAGTATAGTTGAAGCTTTGAAAAACTAATATAAATTCTACAAACTGAACTAACAACTTAACTGAAGAACAAAACATTTTAACTAATCAAATTAATTTTTAATGAAAAATATGCAAGCAATTAATTAAATTTGTCAGTAAATTAGCAACTTACTTGAAACAAAATGAATTTTAACAAATGTGCTTAACATTATAAAATTTGGCGGGAATGAACGTTTTAAGCAAAGTTAGTTTTATAAACATCTCCTACTTCTTTTATATTCACTCTAAAGGTTTTTCCAGAGTACCGAATAAATAAGTTCCTTAATATATTGAATTGTGAATATTTTTTTACGAAATTAGTTAGTCAAGTTTGATTTAACAAATTCATGTAGTTTTAATTTGAAGATTGTTTGCAATGTAGATGTTTTTGGTGGGTAATTCATTATCTGAATGAGAATATTTGTTTTTAAGCCTAAGTTTACGATGAGCGTCTTAATGTTGCTATGGCAGATTTCAAAACTCCGGAGGCGGCTTACAAAATATATTCCTTAATAATAAAACTGTGCAGATATAAGAATATATGAAATTTTAATCTGAATCCTCAAAATGTATTCTTTACATTAACAAATACATTTTTTCTTTTATTCAACTTTTTAAGTATGCTACTGTTTTAAACATTTGTAAATTCAGAAAAACAGGTTTTAAGTATGTGGAATAGCAATCTAGAAATAATTTATAATATCTTCGTTATTTTTAATGGCTAATTGTAGAACTTCATAGATTTTCCATCAAATATGAGAAGAGTAAGGTCCGATTGCGATTAGTTAATAGTAGCGGCCCTTTTGCAATTATTTCCAGCTATTAGTAAACGCGGTCTCATCTTTTAACAATTTTATTTCCTAATATTAAAAACATGTAAAATTTTTAAATCGATAATAGCAGATTACTAAATATTGTTTAAGAAGTTGTAGGCTCCGGAAGCTACGATCATGGTTCCTTAAAGCAACCAATCTCGAAGCAACTGGAACGTGTTTCATCTCTTGATACTTTTATAGAGCTACCAATCTTTGTAGAATGTTATAAGGAACAGTGTTGACGGACCTGATTAAGTGTTCCCAGAACAAGAGCATTTTTGGTTTAGTTGGCTCAAAAATGAAGCTTTCATACCTCCAAGACAGCCGATTATGAGAACTACAAGATGAACTTTGTAACCTTGGTACAGCCTGCTCTTTTGTATATTGGTACGATAATTGCTTTTCTCTCATCGTCTTGGACTTCTCCCATCTCGATACATAAATTTATCAATTCGCACAACTGTCAGGTATGTACGCGCTCGGGTGTTTGTGGAGTTGAGCGCTCATTCTGTCTACACTTGCAGCCTTACCGTATTTTAAGTTCTTAATTATATATTTAACCTCATAACTACACAGACTTTCATAATTGGGTTTTCTGATGCATTATGTTCTATGTCGTATTTCTAGTTCCCTATAGATTTACCTCCTAATAATTCATTATAAGAGTCTTTCGAAGCGTATGCTTCCCCGTCTGTATCATATAGCATTTCACCTTTTTTATTTTCTCGTTCTGACAAACTCTGTACTTTCACGTCCCTTCATCTTTCAAATAATAGTTTCTTGCTTCCTTCAAAGTCGCTTTGTATTTTTTTTCTCTTCTCCTGTTCTGATTTTATCTTTACTTTCCTTGACCAGTAGTTTAACTTCTCTTTTTGTTTTTGTAATCATTCTCAAGTCTATTTCTCTCCTCATCGCTAACACTTGCGATGTATGCTTCTTCTTTTCTTCTCGGGCTGCCTGAATTTCATCATTCCACCATGCATCACCAGACGTTCTTTCTACAACCGCAGTACCACATACTTCAATCGTACTCCTAACAATGACATCCCTAAACTAGTTTGATGCCCCCTCTAAATTTTTATTATCCTTTAGTGCCACCCAAGTTGCCTGATCTAAGCGTTCGTTTACCTTATTCTGAAAATCTATTCGCACTTCGGGTTTCTGTAAATTTTCAATCTTGATTCGCTTTTGTTTCGTGTTTTTGTTGTTATTTTTCTTCTTCATTCCTAACCTAAGCTCTACGTGAAGACAAAAAGGTAATGATCAGTATTGCTTTTAGAACCTCTCATGACTCTTGCATCTTTTACTAGTTCTCTTAGTCATTCATCCGCAGTAACGCAGTTACTGCGGATACTGTGATACTGTGGCTATTTCCTTTACGCCAGGTGTACATGTGGATTATTGTAAGTCTAAATCCAGTATTTGTGATAAGTAGGCCCTTTTCTAAACATAAGCTAACTAATCTTTCCCCGTTATAATTTTTCCTTGAATCCCCAAAATTACTTACCACCCTTTCCAAGTCTGTACGCTGACGTTGGACGCTGACCCATCCGTTTATATCTCCCAGCATATTCTGATTCCTACCTTCATTCTAGCCCACAACAATCTGGGAGATACAAAATCATAATCTCTGAGATGCTGTCTTGCTTTTTCATCCATAATTAAACCGAATCCTTGGCTATCATGTGATTCACTATTCACTCTTGGCCATAATTCAAGTCCGCCTTCCAATAGCCCATTTTCTATGTTTCTACTCTTGCATCCCTTTTTGTTTGTTTCAGGTACACATAAAATATCTAGCTTCCTCACGTGCATAGTTTCTCGTAATTCTCTTAAGATCATTCACCCCTCTAGTATTCCAAACACCCAGTCTCCATTCATCGCCTGAAACTTGACCTTTGCATTTACCGTGAGCATACATTTCGTCAATCAAAGTTTCAGTCCATTCCGAGGCTATTTTATTGTTTGTATTATTCATTGCCTAAATTGTACTCCCAACTACCACCTTTATGCAAGAGATTCATTTTGCTAGTCGAAATCATGTCCAAGTTAAGTTATGCTTCGCCGTATGGTGGAGAGTTTAGTTATAACGTCAGTCGCACCAAACTTCGGTAAATAATGGGGGGGAGGGGGATTGAGGACAGAAATGGAACCAAGAGAGTCGCAGTTGGTTGGTGTTTTATGCTGAGAAGGTCACCAGTCTTCAGCAGCGTTATATTAGATAGGAGTTCATATGCTCCAATCGGCCAAGCACTGGCTTTTCCCTTATATTTAAATGTATTAAAAATAGTGTTCCCAATGTCCTCTTATTTTCCCCTTTGTTGTTTTTAAACTTAAATGCAAATTGTGTTAATAGAACCCAATGAGAAAATACAACTGTTTTTGATTTAAAGTTAATTGTTTTTTAATTTAAGTGTCATCTATTACATTATTCAGTAAGATTTCATCTTTTTAGCTGAAGATTCATCATCTTAGTTGCAATTTTTCTATATTCAAGAATAATTTTTTTAATTGAAAATGTACGTTTTCCATTTATATATAAAAATCTCTCTTGTTTGAAAATTTAACTCTGGTTGACAAATCGTCTCTTTGGTTTGATAAATCATCTCTTTTGATAGGAATTACATCACTTTTGGTCAAAAATTCAATAACTGGAAACTTGATCTTCTTTGGTTAAGAATTCAGCTATTTTGTTGATAACACAGGACCACAAAATCAAAACCCTTGCAACACGGACCAGACTAGATGGGTCTTATAATTTTGGGGTCGCTGAATTCAAACCCGTTATCCGTTTGGTCCCATCATGCCAGAGGCAAGGTCAGTTCAAGGTCAAACTTACCAAATTCATCGCTAACCAATTAAGTCAGGGACCTACAGGTTTTCGGGGTCGCTGAATTCAAATCCGTTATCCGTTTGGTATCATCAGGTCAGGGTTAGGGTCAATTGAGGGCCAAACCTACAAAATTCATCGCTAACAAAATAAGTCAGGGTGCCTATAGTTGTTCGGCGAGGATGAAAATCCAAAGACAAGATACTGAATGGGGAGGGAAAGAAATGTTTCGAAGGCTTAGAGGAGTTAGGATGGTTTATTTGCAACCGAAATATAAAGTGAGATGAGGAAGGAAAATTTACACGCTCAGGAGGAGCAAGGGGAACGGTAATTGATTATGCAATAGTTGACGATGAGGTAATAGAGAAGGTCAAGGAACTAAAGGTAGGGGATTATGTAGAATATAAATATAAAGATTTGAATGATTTGAAACAATTTCTTATTAACAGAGAAATTTCTAAATTTACTAATTGTCTAAATGTTATTTATGCATAAAAATTCCTCTCTATCACTTGCATATTGAAAATTTGCAAAATGAAGAAATTAAAATTGTTACGCTTAAAGTTTAAACCTCTAGAAAAAAGACAATAATGTGCTGTAAGCTCTGTAGTTGCCTAAGGAAGTTAATACCGCGATTGTACATGAATCATTAACCTAATTTCAATCTCGAATTCTTTTTACAACGCCAGTTCAGTAATGAATATCTCGACTACCAGCAATAAAGACCCAATTTTTCACTTCCATTTTTCTCCGTGTGGGACATTGACTAAAGATTAAAGACTTTAAACCGATAACACATGGACTTTTTATTGAAATTACCAGCTACTTGTAACATGTAGATCCTACTTCGGACAAAATCAATATTACATTTTATTTTTACATTGAAACAAAAAAATTAAATTAATGTTGTACTGTTATTATTTTAAAAGACTTTGAGATACTAAAACGGGTGCTTAATGGAGATTCCTGTATTTCTTCTGGGGTCATTTCTTCAACCTTGCCGCTATCCATGTTTATTTTCGCCCTTTTTTGAATGGCAGTTCTTATTGTATATATTCCACGAAGATTTCTATTATTCAGCACTATTGCAAATATGTCACCATTCGACGTTGATAACACATTTTGTTCTTCGAATGGCATGGGTACAAGAAGATTATTCTTTCCTCTCAATTGAACTGGTCTATGAGGAGGAAAAGTGTATCTTCGAATTTCGAATCGCTGGTTCGGATTCGTCTTGGGAATAAGCCGAACGAATTTAAGTTCTTCAAGGTTATATCCAAGTACGCGTAACGAAGAATGCCTGGCAGAAGGAGGCCTGGAGCTGTCAGGATGAAGAGCATCGGCAGGAGGAGGAGTCCTGGAACTGGCACGAAGACGATTCTCGACAGGAGGATTAGGCCCGGACCCGACACGAAGCGGAGTCTCGGCAGGAAGAGGAGACCTAGACCTTACAGGAAGAACATTCTGGGCAGGAGGAGGAGATCTAGACCTGACAGGATCATGAGAATCGGCAGTGGAAGGAGACGTGACTTCAGAACCCGAAATATGAGGCCTGCCAGGAGGAGGGAAGCTTCTACGAGAATCAGAATATCCGGAACGAGGAACACACGAAATAGGGGATCCATCAGGTAAACAGTCGAACTGTGAACTTAACTCTGGAACAAGAAATAGAAAATTAACTTTCATTGTGTATTCTCTTCTGGCATATTTTTCTACATTTTAATGTTAATTTCCGGCATATTTTGCTCTTCTGGCTTATTTTTATCATCCTCTTCTCCAAGTATTTCGTTGAAATGTCTACTTATTAATTTTTGGTTTAAAAT
>CAKNWU010326411.1:0-17274 GCA_932072015.1 Andricus quercustozae
ACGTGAAAGGATAATATCAATATAACAAGTCTTTATTTTAAAATATTAATTTTTAGGCCAACAATTTAAGTTTCAACAACATACTTAATTGTTCAATCAGAGAAATGAATTTCCACCCAAAAATTAGTTTTTAACCGAATTGTTCAATTTCATCGAGATAAAATAGCACTCCTGGGTCACGCAAAAGTCCTAAGACACGAGACATTAGTTTTGAGAACTAAACCCGGGCCATTTGTTAAACCGAACACCATCCTAGTGAATTCGCCCGTTTCATCAAGCGTGATAAAAGCTGTTATAAACAAAGAACTATCTCCTGAAAGAGCAAGATGATCGTCTAGATCGGGCAACGGGAAATTCATTCTTTCAGTTTTACTATTGAGTTTACGAAAGTCAATTAGAAGACGTGATTCACCGGTTTTACTTTTAACGAGTAATACGGAGCTAGCATACGGCGAATCTGTTTCAGTAACACAAGGTAGACAAGGGTCTACTACTTTCTTTTAGCCTCATGTTCATGGAGATCATGTCGGTACATCCCAAATCTTTGAGATTTTTTGACACAACATATCTGTTTTCGTTCAATACCTTAAGAAGTTCCTGTGCTCCCTGCACCGGGCGGTTTTCAGTTACGTTGATTTCCTCTAAGTAGACAGGTTCAGGTTTCTTGATTCTCGTGATGGCTGGTAAGGGTTGAAGTGCCCCACGTTCGATAATTTCGGAGTAACCCATCATCAGGTCACTGTTACCTAAGTTCAACATTGGCAGTTGGAACTCTGTATTATCACACAGGACATTGATGAGGTTAATCGAGTGACCTAGTATCGTGTTCGAATCTGCGATAGTGGCAACGCTCACTGACTTTTCACATGGCACATCCTTCAAATTGTTACTGGCTCGCTTTCTGAAATACAACTTATTTCCGATTTCAAAATAAGCAACGTAAATACTGTCCGTGAACGATCTTCCGAAAAGAATATCAGTATATGATGTGTCATCCGGTGCAACACGAATCATAGTACCAGGTACTGTCAATCGTTTATGTATTAAAAATATTACATTTCGCAACCGAAGACTTAATTAAACACTCCGAGGCACCTTGCTTCATTAACACGGTAAACTCACAATCTTTCACTATAACCTGATTTAAGTATTTTCTTAAGGAATTACTTCCGGCACTGATCACTTGATTCACTTCCGATTTTTCCGAACTGCTTGGCACTGTACAGGGATGTTGGGTATCGTTGCTCCCCCCGCACTTCTTGCATAGTAACTCTGTTGGAGTTTCCGGACAGTCTTACGAGATGTGGCCGCATTAGATACAATTGTAACACTTCAAGTCTCCTTCATCGTTGCGTAATGGTGGTCTGTGAACAGAATTTATTTGACTCTTTGCATACTTCTTTAGACCAAAATCCGATTAAAATTTGTTTTTTCGTTTCCTCGAACATAAGTTCTAAATAGTAGCAGAGTTTATCTTTGTGCGTACCTTACGCAATGAGCGACTCTTAATTTATCTGGACACAATTAAACATTCTTCGCCACTTAGTCGTTAAGATCTTGGGAACGATGAAAGTCTTTTCAAACACGCTTTTGAAATGCTTTAGATAGTTATTTGATCCGATTTTAATTAAAACCAATATGAAACTCCATCACAAAGATGTTAACGAGTGGTTTCGAGCATAATGTTTTGAGACCAATAAATGCAACTCCATTCGGTCAGAATTATTGAACCCTATTTTGCTGACATCACAATCAACGCCGTCTAAATGTTTCGGTTGTCGATGTTAAAAATCTTTCGAGCATCGACGAGCTTCTAAGACGAAGAAGGATTCTGATTATCCTCAGCTTGGCTCTTGATTTCAGCAATCCGAGGTAAAGTTACCGAGGGCTTTTGGCGCTTCCCCTCTTGTTTTGAACAATTGGTGTTATAGTGTACTAATTCGCGACAAAGGCAGCAAACTATTTGCGGTTCTGACTTAAAGTAACGCAACGAATGTCTTAATCGTGCACAATTAAAAAAGAATAATTTAGACCGGTCGGAAGAAGGTCTCGATCCCCCCGATCTAGGCCGTTCGTCTACATGGGTTTTCACGTGGATGTTATTTGCTTTATTCGCTTATTCGCTTGACTTGACTTTCCGTCAAATTTATCAAAATTTTGGTCAAGTCTTTGACTTGTCATGGACTGTGAATTTTGAACCTTGAGTTCGTTTTTAGGGTTCACACTATGCTTTTACACTTAGCAATTCCGTGGAAAAACGCAAACATAACCTTAAATTTTCAAAACTTCTTAGCCTGTCGCTTCTGTGTGAAAAATATTTGCAATGGATATTAATTGATTGGGATGGTACATTTTGAAATGCAAAATTGTAATTGGCTATTTTCTAATTTTCAAAATTGTAATTGGCTATTTTCTAATTTTATATTTAAAATAGCACCTAATACACATGACTTCAGCAGTTCCTAAAATACTGTAACTATCTAAAAATATGTTAGTTTATTTATATGAAATAAATCATAAGTCTGTTTTATAGAATCCCAGGAAAAAACCCCATAAGTGAAAAATTGGTTTTTGTGAGTTTTAGCGCTAATTATAATTTTTGGCGTTTTTTAAAAATATAGATTGTTTCTTTGTGAATATTCTCTCATTATGGTATATGTAACACATTTTTAGTTACATGTGAAATATCTTTTATAAATTTTCAAAAAACAAAATTCCCATTGTTCCCATTGACAAAATGGTAACGTTTTTTCGACGCCGTGTAAAATTTCAGAAATGTCGGTTACGCCCTTTTGATTTATGACCCTTCAAATGTTGAATTACAACTTGATTCACCTAATATTTTTTTTCTTACGGATTTTTACAAGGCAAATCATTTTTAACAAATTTGCTAAATAATTGTAATTTTCTATGAAAAATTAGGAAAACTTACATTCGAAACAAAATTTTGAAACTCGAAGGCAGATCTTTTTTGAAAAGAAGTACTTGAGGACCCTGAATATGTGTAATTAATTTATAGCCTAAAAGATCCATTATAATTCCAAGATTGTTAAAAATTCTGAATTTTTTGCCGAATATTGAAAATATTCCAGAAAAAATTTCAAATATTTCAAAGACTTTAAACGTTTTCAAAGATATCAGAATTTTGTAAAAAGATTTTTAAACTCTAAGAAAGATTTTAGCGTTTTCAAAATATATCAAAACGATTTAAAAAAATTTAAAAGATATACAAAGTTTAAAGATTTCAAAGATTACGACAAATTTCACAAAGATTTAAATGATTTCACAAAAAATCCAAAGGTTTCAGAAAGATTAACAAAATTTCACAAAGATTTTAACAATCTCAAAAGATATTACAAA
Source organism: Andricus quercustozae (assembly GCA_932072015.1). Classification (NCBI taxonomy): domain Eukaryota; kingdom Metazoa; phylum Arthropoda; class Insecta; order Hymenoptera; family Cynipidae; genus Andricus; species Andricus quercustozae. Next base: position 3,361 of record CAKNWU010326411.1, read on the forward strand.
GATGTAGTTTTCAGAAAACAAACTTTGAAAATCGAAAATAATATGCAAAAAAGTAGCATATGAGGAAACTGATAAAGCATAATTAATTTCAAGCTGATTGTTATATCTTTCAATGAATAAAATAAGCCATTATTAAGTAAAATTAAATGAAAATTACGACTTTTGTTTTAAATTGAAGGAAAAACTTTGGATACCTATAAAGGCTTGACATTCAAAAATACTTCCCCGAATGCATCGAGAGGCCCAAGTTTCTAAATTTTCATAAATTAAGTTTCTGTTTAAGAAAAATGGTTTGAAGAATAAATGAAAAAAATATGTGCGCTGCGCCTTTTGTTTACACACATATATAAAAAATACAATTCATAACAAATTGATTGACTTGGATGATTTTCCATTAGAAAATGAAAAATCTTGACAATTTCCTTTTAAAAATCGAAATGGACAGAAGTTTGCATTCGATCGGAAGAGTTCTGCGTACCTTCAAGAGACCTAACCTCGACATAGATATTGTAAATATTATATATTTTTCTGAACAATAAATTCTGTTCTACAGCTGTGAAAATATGTCTATTTTGTTAAAAAATCATTCATTTTTAACACTGTAAATTGCCAAACGGCTCATCCTATAAGAAAACTGACAAGGGCGAAAAAAATGGGGAGTTTTGTTTTTGCTCAGATATGCGGAAAATAATGTTCTAAACATTTTTTGTTAATAATGAATGAAATTGTTTTAAAAAATTCTTCAAGTAAAAAATTGACCATGGTTTCGAGAAAATAATCAAGATGCAGCGTCGCGTGGTGGCGTTGTTGATTTCATACTCAACGAACCCAAGTTCGATTCCTGTTGGAGGTGGATTTTTATCGAATTTTTCTGTTTTATGTTCCTCAAGATTTTAAATTATGTAAATTTTTTAAATTAAATGTTTATTATAATAAAAATGTTAATTATAATTTGACCTTAGTTTTTCCATAATTTAAGGAATTAAAATAACTGCTCTGATTTCGAATCACCTACGGCAAAAATTAAAACATTTGATGTTTGCTGATTTAATATTTTAAATAATAAATTATATCTTGTTTATTTACATTAGGGTGGTCCGAATATGTATTGGCAAATTTTTTTCTTTTGAATTCTCATGCATATCGCCCGGCAATTTATTCGAATTCACAAAAAAATAAATCCATTTTTTCTTTCTGAAAAAAATTATATTTAGAGATAGCGCAAACCCCATGAAGTTTAGCATGTATTTTCCATAAGAAAAAGTATGTTTTTGTACATTTTATGCAGAATCGTCAAAATTAGCTGAATCGAGTTAAAACTTGAAATTTCTCTTTAAAATAAAATATGGAATACGAATAAAATATTACTTCTTAAACATCAACCCCATAAGTCTGTTTTATAGGGTCCACAAAAAAAAACCCATAAGTGAACAAATGGGTTTTCCGAGTTTCTGGCGCTAATTATGATTTTTTACGCAGCTTTTTATAGCAAATTAATTCCAATATATAAAATATTACTTCACACTGATAATTAGATGTTTTACATAAATTGTTTAAACAATTTATTATTTTTTGTAGCAATTCGCTCTTAGAATAGAGATATAAAGTCGTGGTTTTTCAAAAAATTTATACTTTTTAAACAGTTTTCAACTAAAATAAGGTAATAGTTCATTATTGGTCACAAACATAATTGTTTAAGCAATTTATCATCGTCTTTAATAATATTATCGTTAAAATAATGCTAGCAATTGCAGTTTTAACTGAAAATTTTAACTTTTTGTCCACTTTTCACTTGAAGTGAGTTCGTATTTAATTTAGTTTAGCAAAAATAATTGTCAAAACAAATCATCATTGTTATAATAAGGTTCACTTATTATTTGTTTACAACTAAAAAGTCAAAGTAAAACTAAAGATTTCAGAAAATAAGAAAATTTGTAGCATGACTTTAAGAGGAGGTAGTTACAAACAATAATCAATTATTTAAATAAGATTCCTTTAAGCTTGTATTAATTATTATGTCACTAAAAAGTAAGAAAAAAGGTTGAGAGTTAAAAAAAAAACCGAAACTTTTAAGCACTTGTGTAAGAGAAGATATTTATAGACAATAATAAATTGTCCAAAAAAGATTAATTTTCAGCCAAAACGATTAATATTCTATTAAAAAAATAAATTTTCAACAAATTACATAAATTTTTAACCAAATATTTACATTTTCAAAGAAACAGATGGAATTTCAACTGAAATAATGTATTTGAGAATTTCAACGTTTATACTGTCTACACTAGTAGCCTTACCATTTTATGTGTTCTTAATTATATCCCCAAGGCGTCTAGTATCTCGGCTGTATCATATACGATTTCAGCCTTGCCATTTCTCATGCTGACTAACTCTGTACTACTACTTCCTTTCTGACTGGCCATGATTAATTTCCAAAATAGTAACTTGTTTTATTCAAAATAATTTTGCACTCTTTTATTGTCATCTCCTTTGATTTATCCGTGGCTTTCTTTATCTATAAAGCTTACTTTTGTATTCTTGTTCCTATAATCATTTTCTATTGCTTCTCGTGAATAGCTACCTGGATTTAATTATTCCACCACACATCACCAGAAATTTTTTCTAAAACGGCAGTACCACACACTTCAGTGCCACGCAAGTTGTCCTATTCATGCGTTCGTTTCAGAAGAAGAATTTTTCGTTTATCATGTTTTTATTAAGGAATACACATCACCAAAATTATACACAATGTTCATATATGTGCTGTGTGTATTGCGCGCAGATTAATCTTCGCGCTATTATTAATCTTGATATTATGATGTGAAGATGAAGGTGGGCTCTCGAGAAGCTCAGCTCCCGTAATGTCTTCCTGAGGCGTCCTTGCTCTGAGCACAAAAAATTTGAAGCCATCGACATCAACCAATTCGGCTCTACGATTATCTCCATTGTCAGGTTCCTCTTTATTTGCGAGAGAAATACTTAGCGGATCTGTCGTTACTCTGAAGTATTTGCCATAATAAACGATAAACCATTGTCTATTATTAGGTTCCATAACGTTTGCAGCTTGAAAAGAATATAACGGTTTGTTAATTTAAAAAGATTAAGCATCTATCTCATAATTAAACTTCCTTTTTCAAACTAAAAGTTTTTTAGGCATCAAAGAACAGTGATGAAATTAACTAGTTTCATTCAACTATTTACTTTTTCGGTAACAAAAGTCCGTGGTAAGAACTTAAAAAAGGAAGTTTCGGATAGGTTTGCCTATGACTATTTTTCTGTTTCTTTCCGAGATATGCATTTTTGCCCAAAATGTTGTATTGATTTCTTATCAGAAATTTTCAGAAAGAATCGGATGCAGATCTTGGGATGGTTCGGAAAGAACTGAAAACAATTAGGTAGCTTCGGCAAGAACATTCTATGAACAATTTTTACCAGGGGTGGTAACAAATTTACTTTTGTAAATAAGTAATAAATTGGTTAATAGTTAGGTTTCTTTCAGTAAAAGTAACTATAAAAATCGTAACGTATTTAGTTATTTTCAATATATAGTTTGCAAGACTTTTTTATGATCATCAATAAATTGATTTGCTTTTGCAACTATTTTCTTCTTTTTAATTATTCATATTGTGGTGGCTGGATTTCGAAAGTTTCGTTAACACGTCAGGAATCATACTGTACTCGAGAAAGGACAGTTTGAACAAAGAAGTTTTCAAGAAATAATTTTTGTTAGAAATAAACAAGGAATATACAGGGCTGACACATCCTAATTGACTCGAAAAATTAGACCTAAATAAACTCATAAAGTTACCAAAAGTGGCTACTGTGCTAATGCACATTTATTATCAATTTAAAAAAAAATAAATAAAATTCTAGTGAATTTAGAGGAATTTGAAGGAAATGAGAAGGAGTCGGTGAATTTCGTAAAAATTCAGGCTTAGTGATTTTTTGGGGATTTTGAAGGTGTATAATAAATAATTTTAATACATTTTCCAGGAACTTAATATTTCAAACGATTTCAAGGAATTTTAAGGAACATCATTAAATTTCATCTAACTTCACGTTATTTCAGGGGATTTTATAATATTTTAATGAAATTTTCAAAAATTGTTTACAAGAATTGAGTAAGTTCAAAGCATTGAAAGATTTAGAGACTGAAATATTTCTAGGTATTTTCGAAGATTTTAAGCATTTTGAAAGATTTTAGAGAATTTAAAAAATGTTAGGGTATTTAAAATGATTCAAAGATATTTGAATGCTTCTAGTATGGTAGAAGGGTAAAAGAGCCTAGCTAACACCGGCTTTCGGGTCCCTGGGTCAAGGTTCCTCCCGGACCGATATCCTAGTTTTGGAATGGGGATTTGTGACCTCGTTCTGTAGGGGAGGGGTCTTCGTATTCGTCGCAGCTAACCCAGTGGCTAACGCTTGGCTACATCACACAGTGGCTGATACAAGGCCTTGGGAAGGCGTAGATCAAAAATTGGGTGGGGTTGAATTTCTCCAAAGGTTGGTAAGGGTCACGGCGTTGTTCCCAGGTAAACTGGATCAGGTCAGGCATAACAGGCTTCAGGAAGAAGACGCAGCGGGAGGTGTCAAGCACCTCCTAGTTGTGGACATTCCTGAGCCCCAGACGAGAGCTCTTGTGGTCCTCAGCAACAGGTCCTTCTACCACTTTGGACAGGTCAACTTTAATGTGGAGAGTCTCGGACGAACCCACTCTCTCAGGCCACGCACAGATAGAGTTAGAGTTGGAATCCTTTGTACCCGCGGGCCCTAAGTGGGTCAGAAATCCAAGAAGAACGGACTGGGGCCAGTTTTCCACGGAACTAAGGAGTACGCTCTCTGAGGTGCCCAGGTCAATTAGAGACGTGGGCACCCTAGAGATGACGAAAGGCTGGGGAGACACATTGGTGAAACGGGAAACTAGAAGAGTTTCGCAGGGAAACCAGAGAGCGGTTGAGACGTACCAAAACTGGCAAAATAGATGAACTATGGCCCTTATTGACGACGATGAGGGATAAATACGGGGGTGCAAAATGTAAGGCAGAGCAAGAAAGCTTGACTCACTTTTGCGCAGACATCAAGAAAGAAGCATAGGTAGCTAGAGTGGACATGCTGCTTTCTCGGAACCCGGAAGCTATTCTCGGTACCCTAAAACTGCCTGACGGGTGATACTCAGCGTCTGACGAGGAGACCTAGGCTCACCTGATCAAGGCACATTTTCCGGCCTCCATAAGGTCTGAAGAATAGGGGCGACACCACCGGGGCAACAAAAGCCACCTGTGGTCCAGCTGGGTCCAAAACGGCGGCTCGCCAATGAAATTGATACTCCCTCCAGGGTCAGGTGGGCCCTGAAGTCTTTCAGTACTTACAAGTTTCCTGGTCCGGATGGCATATACTCGGTTCTTTTACAAAGGGCAGGATAGATCATTATAGGACCGCTCGTGAGATTTGCTAGGGCTAGTCTGACGCTGGGATATGTTCCAACGGCATGGAGAGGTGCGAGAGTAGTCTTCATTCCGAAAGCAGGCAGGATCGATTATACTTCATTCAAGGATTTCCGTCCCATCAGTCTTACATCTTTCCTACTAAAAACAGTGTAAAGACTTGTGGATAGATATATCCGAGACAAGCTCTTGTCAAGTAAGCCAATTCACAAGGAACAACATGCCTATAGGGTTGGTCACTCGACCGAGACGACCCTAAGCGGAGTAGTAAATCTAATCGAAGGGCAACAGAAGCAGAAAGGTTTCGCGATTGGAACCTTTATAGATATCGAAGGAGCCTTTAACTACACCTCCAGAGAGGTGATCAGGGCAGCCATGATTGCACATTGCGTGCCTATAGCAGTCGTGGAATGGACCTGCCACATATTGGCCAATAGAAACCTAACAACGACGAAGGGTGATACCACTTTATGTGGAACCTTTGACTCGGGATGTCGACAGGGAGGCGTTTTATCGCCGCTGCTCTGGTGCTTGGTAGTGGATGACTGCTTCATCTGCTCATCAGTCAGGGCTACCACGCTATAGACTACGCAGACGATAGATTAGTTATTGTGCGTAGTCATCATCTAGATGTGCTCTTTGGAGTAATGCAGCAAGCACTGGGGATAGTGGATTATTGACACAAGAAGACTGGATTATCGGTGAATCTGAGTAACACAGACACGGCTGTATTCACCACATGGTATAAGTGTGGAACCACGAGTACACTGAAATTGGGAGGAAAACAACTGGAAATCAAAGAACGAACTCAATATTTAGGATTCATCCTAGATAAGAAGCTGTCATGGAACGATCACCTATCAAATAAGTGCAGAAAGCTAGTAGCAACTCTATGGCTAACCTATGCGGCGGTGTTCTGGTGAGCAGGGTCTAACTGTCCACTGTGAAGTCTCGAATCGAAAGAATCAGGGGACTGATTCTAAGAGGCGTCACTGGTGCCTCAAAGTCGGCCCGCACAACGGCATTAAGGGCTCTAACAGGGTTGGAGCCCCTCTCACCATCATGGCCGTATCTCTGAAGGCGGCCACTCGCTATCTGTTCGACAAGACGTATCGTGTTAGCCTATCCACGATGGAGGATTCAGTTAACGGCGAAGCACACATGCCCAGTGATGGGGACAACTGTTTTACAGATGCCTCCAGAAACAAGGAGAAGGAAGGAGCTGATGTATATCGTGGAAGGAGTGAATGGGCTTCACAATCCCGATAGGGTCCTACGCCACAGTTCTACAATCTGAAATTATGGCCAATCTCCAGTGCTCCTATAAGGAACAGGAGAATGTCAAAAAAAGAAACATAAGTATCTGCTCGGAAGGCAGGGCTGCTATAATAGCCCTGAATGGAACAACGACTACGTCGCTACTAGTATGGTTAGTCACTTAAAAAATCAGCAGTTGGCCGGCCAAGGACATCAGAATTAGTGGGAATTCGCCACTGGCAGCAGACAGGCCAAAGAAATCTTGGGTATAAAGCTAAACCTTAATCGATCGAAGGACATACTCAAGCTCGGAAGTAACGAAGTCAAAGTACTAGCAGAAATGTATATAGGGCATGGAAACCTCGCATATCACAGACATAAAATAGGGCTCCCAGAAAGTCCCCTCTGTCGTATGTGCGGGAAGGATTCTGAGACAGCTATTCATATCCTTTGTCACTGTCCTGCGATTGCGGAGAAATGAGCTACACTGACGGGCAGTAACTGCACCAGAGAGTCAGAAGTATCGGCCAATAGCGTGGCTGTGGTCCTCGCCGTGTGGATAGGGCTTGGGGTTACAAGGTTATGCTTAGGCTTACAAGGGGACGCAATATCTATACGGTCTCAACCCAGGAAATAATAATAATAAGGTATTTTAAAGGATTAAAAATATTTGAAAAGATTTTAAATATTTCAAGGCCTTTCAAAGATTTGGGACAATTTAACAGATTTTTGGGTATTCAGAATAAATATCCATAACCATAATGTTTTTTTCACCATTTTTGAAATTACTACTACCCCCAAAATTATTTAACATTTTCTTAGTTCATCGGGCTTTGTAATATTTTCTAAATACCACCTAGATTTAATAATCTACTTTTTTAGATTTGACGACAGATTAAACAGAAAATTAAATGATCTAAAACCATCAGTAAAGAGTTTCGATCTTCTGAATTGTTGTTCAAAGTATAAACTTCAGTGATATGATAATGGATTTTAAAAGACTATATAATTTCGTTTTATATCACATTTTATCATCCTTTATCATAATCGCAATCGTTCTTTATTGTTCCACTAGATGACACAGATTTGTACAAGTTTTCATTTTCAAGGAGCGTATAGTTCCTTTCTGGCATTTTCTATATTGTTTCAATATTCTTTACCTGAAGGAGGGGTGGGGTAAGGAATTGGGAAAAATCTATTACGTAATTTATGAAGGGCCCCTTACTAGTTGGTCTCGGTGCTTTGACTCCCATAAGTGTTCCATCTGGTTTTATATATTCCACCAATTTTAGGCTTCCGCTGAGCGTAGCAAGACGGACTGCAAATTTTGTTGATGCATAATCTCGACCAGTAGGACAATGATTGTCCGGATAGGTAGCTTTCAATATCCTTGTTTTTGCATCGTCTAGCCAGACCTCAATTTTCTGGCCCATATGCTCGAGAAATCCATCAGACTTGTCTTTTACAGCAATAGGCTTTCGATAATTAGCATTAACTCTAAATTTCCCGTTGATGAACCCGTCCACGCGCCTGCTCAGTAGACCGGCCGGGCGCCCGCGCTTGCGTTTCAAACTTGATGCCTCAGTTTCCTCAGCATTCAATTCTGTAGAAAGAATACAAAGATTTGTAATTAGGAAAAAATAAAATATCAATCTTAAAATTAACCACTCAACAAGTGGAAACTGAAGGACTGTATATGAAAGAATTCGACATCTCCATGTTGAAAAAGCTGTCTCTGAGTGTAGAGTAATCGGTACAATAGTTCACCGATACCTAATGATTGTTCACCACATTTAAATATGTTTATATGAAAGAACAACAACTCGGCAGCGTATTTGACAAGTTAGGTTTGTGTTGAGGTTAGGATTGTCCGCTTTTTAAAATTGTTTAAATAGTTACGAGAGATTTATACAAAGACTTTTACATAAATCTGAAAAGCAAATAAGTTGCATCTTCGCCGAAATTTATTCAAAATTGCTCAAACATTTAAGAAACTATTAATATAATTTTTGGTCACTGTAACCTGATGTGCCCAACGAGGTGGCCAATTAAGATTTATCTCATTTAGAGAGATTAGGACAAATTATTTTAGTCATACATTCAATATATGTTCAGTTAGTTAAAGTACTTCAAATAAACCGATGTTTCAACCCGTCTTTGGATATTTCTCAACGTAAACAGTTACAAAAGAGTCTAAAAAGTTAACATTTTTTTCACAATTCAAATATAGAATTCCACAAATCTAGAATTAAAGTTGAAAATTAATGAAATAACTATACGAATAAAAAATCATTACCTGATCAAATCGTCGTTGACAAGAAACACAATTAAATTTTCAATTAGTTCTATTTTTTGTTCAAAGGAATGGTGTGAGTTGTAATTCAAATATTGACCAGAAAATGTTGGTTTTTATACAAATTAGTCACAATTAGTTCATCATCTTTTTTTTGTCATTGACAAATCAAGGTAGTTTAAATTGTTGTTTACCTTAATCTCATGAGTGAATTAAACCACAGCTAACAGCAACAAGTATTTCGTTTAAGGAGATTTTTGTTAAATTTTTATGTAGATTTAATTTTTCTTCTACACATTCCATAGCTAAATCCGGAGGGATATTGTCAAACATGGACACCACATCTAGAGACACCATTGAATGGAAAGAAGAAATTTTTAAGTCTTTTATTTTTCTTTAAAATTCCAGCTATCTTTTATGAATGAATCCGTAGTACCTTGAAGCGCGAAGTCTCAAAAAATCAAAAAGGGTTAAATTTGTTAGTTTGTCTTGAATTTCGGATTTATAATTTTTGAGGTGACCAATGACTATTTCAACACATTTCAGTGGTCAATCATATAATTATTGGCCTATTCCAGTCACTATCTCGCCACGACCACCCAGTTCAATTCATATGAACATAGCATTTTAATTCCGTTGAAGTTGGTGGAAACTGAAGGCAAGTTAATACCATTTAATACTGTGAAGCGAGGACGAATGTTAAAGTCAATTTAATTCCTTCCGTAAAGCATAATTGTCAACATTTTTATCTAGATAATGATTCACAACACATTAAAATCCAATGAATGTTGTTTTTTGCCCTACTTGAAATCATTTTAATCAATGACAATGCACATCTTCTTACCGGACGGTCATTGTGTTTTCTGACATAATTGTTCATTTCTTTAAATTTAAATTATCGACTAATTTTAACTCTTTACTCAACGCTTATAGATTTTTTTTACTAATTGTTAAATTAAAAAAATTCCTTATGTTTAGTGGCTAATTAATATTCTTTGCTTTGGTATATTACATATTTAAAATAACTTTGAATACATTTTAAATCCCTTGCATTAATATTTAATTTTCAATAATTTTGTTAAGGTCTTTAAATGCTATGTATTATTTGTCATTCTTTAGAATAGCTTCGAAAACTTTTTAAATTCTTTCAAATACTTTTTAAATTCTTTTAAATCCTTTTTAAACGCTTTCAAATCATTTTACATTCTCTTAACCCCTCGAAATTTTCTTAATTCCTCCAATTTCGCTGATATATCTGAATTCCTCTTTTTCTAAACTATTTGAATTCCATAAATTCATCTAAATTCCTTCCATTATTTTCAAATAAATGGAATTCCCTGAATCTTCTGACTTCTATGACCTCGTAGGATTTCTTGACCTCTGAGAATTCCGTGGGTTCTAATCATTTTAAAATAGTCCACGAATTCAGAGTTATTTAGAAAAATTGAAAGAATTCAGGGATTTCAGAGCAATCAGGAAATTCTCTGAAACCAGGGAATCCAGAAAGTTAAAAATATATCACGAATTTAGAATATTTCAGAAAACCAGGGGATGCAAAGAGTTAAAGAAAAAGGAATTTAGAATATTCCAGCAATTCCCACGGAATTCAGAATATTAAAAAAATTCAAGAAATTAAGAATATTCAAGAATTTCAGAAAATTCAAGGAATTCAGAATATTCAAGAATTTCGGAAAATTCTAGGAATACAGAGATTTTTGGAATCACCGAATTAAAGAAAATCCGAATATTTAAGGACTAAGGGGAATTAGGAGTATTTTAGGAATCTCAGAAAATTTAGGTAAGTCAGTGATTTTTCAGGATTTTATAGAATTTAAGGTATTTAGGGGATTCAGACAATTCAGAGAATTCAGTAAATTCAGAGATTCAAATAACTCATGGAATTTAGAATATTTAGAGAATTCAAGGAATCAAGAATTTCTAAAGAATTCAATAAATTTAGAATATTTTAGTATTTCAGAAAATTCAAGGAATTTTGAGATTTCATGAAATCACAGAAGAAAGGAATTTGAAATATTTAAAGATTTCGGGGAATTCGGAAAATGTCAGATATTTTAGGGAATTCGAGTGGTTTAGCGATTTTTCAAGACTTTAGAGAATTCAAGGAATTTTTAGAATTCTGGCAATTCAGACAATTCAGAAAATTAAGAGAATTCATGGAATTCAGAGAGTACAGGAAATGACGGAATTCATAGATTTCAAAGAATTTTGAGAACGCAGGGGGGAAACAGAAAATTCAGGGAATTCAGAGTATTCAAAGAATTTCAAACCATTCAAGAAGTTTAGACAATTCAGAGAATTTAGTAAATTAAGCGACTTCAAGAAATTGAAGGAATTCAGAAAATTCAAGAAATTTAGAGAATTCAAGGAATTTAGAGAATTCAAGGAATCAAGAGAGTGCAAGGAATTAAGGGAATGCAAGGAATGCAGAGAATGCAAGGAATTCAAAGAATTTAAGGAATTCACAGAATTTAAGGAATTCAGAGAATGCAAGGAATTAAGAGAATGCAAGGAATCCAGAGAATGCAAGGAACTTAGAGAGTTCAAGGAATTAAGAAAATTCTGGGAATTCAGTGAATTCAAGGAATCCAGAGAATTAAAAAAATTTAACAAATTTAGAGAATTTAATGAATTTAGAAAATTCTAGGAATTTAGAATGTTAAAGGAATTCAGACGATTTTAAGAATAAATAGGAGTTCAGAGAATCAGTGAATTCAAGGAATTCAAAAGGGTCTAGGAGTTCAGGGAATGTTGAGGAGTTCAGACAATTCGAGGAATTCAGACAATTCGAGGAATTCAGAAAATTTAAGGAATCTAGAGAATTCGAGGAATTCAGAGAATTTGGGAAATTCAAGGAATTCAGAGATTTCTTGATATCACAGAAGAAAGGAATTTGAAATATAGAAAGATTTCGTGGAGTTTGGAAAATGTCAGATATTTCGGAGAATTCAAGTGCTTTAGCGATTTTTCAAGATTTTAGAGAATTCAAGGAATTTTTAGAATCCTGGAAATTCAAAAAATTCAGAAAATGCAGAGAATTCATGAAATTCAGAGAGTACAGGAAATGACAGTATTAATAGAATTCAAAGAATTTAGAGAACGCAGGGAAAACATAAAATTCAGGGAATTTAGAATATTCAAAGAATTTCAAAACATTCAAGAAGTTTAGACAATTCAGAGAATTTCGTAGATTAACAGAATTCAAGAAATTGAAGGAATTCAGAGAATTCAAGGAATTTAGAGAATTTAGAGAATTCAAGGAATTAAGAGAATGCATGAAATTCAGACAATGCAAATAATTCAGAGAATTCAACGAATTCAACGAATTCAAGGAATTCAGTAAGTTCAAGGAATTCAGAGAATTCAAGGAATTCGAAGAATTCAACGAATTCAGAAAATGCAACGAATTGAGGGAATGCAGGGAATGCAAGGAATTCAAAGAATTGAAGGAATTCACAGAATTCAGAGAATGCAAGGAATTAAGAGAATGCAAGGAATTCAGAGAATGCAAGGAATTTAAAGAATTCAAGGAATTCAGAAAATTCTAGGAATTCAGTGAATTTAAGGAATCCAGAGAATTAAAAAAATTTAACAAATTTAGAGAATTTAATGTAATTCGAAAATTCTAGGAATTTAGAATGTTAAAGGAATTCAGATGATTTTAAGAATACAGAGGAGTTCAGAGAATCAGAGAATTCAAGGAATTCAACAGATTCGAGGAGTTCCGGGAATTTTGAGGAATTTAGACAATTCGAGGAATTCAGAAAATTTAAGGAATCTAGAGAATTCGATGAATTCAGAGAATTTAGGAAATTCAAGGAATTTAGAGAAATTCAAGGAATACAGAAAATTCAAATAATTCAGAAATCTTTTGAATATGACAGAATCAGAGGAATTTCAAACATTCAAGATTTTAAGGAATTCAGAGAATTCAAATATTTCTGGGACTCCAGAGAATTTCCAATAATTCTAACTATTTTAGGGACATTAGAGAATTTCAGGGAAGTCAGAGGATATCAGAGTTTTCAGAACATTTTGGAAATTTCAGGAAATCAACAAATTCAGAACATTCTAGGAACTCAGAGAAATCAAAGGTTTCAGAGTGATCAAAGATTTCCGATAATTCAAAAAGTGCAGAGATTCTCAGGAATTCAGGGAATTCAAGGAATTCTGGAAATTCAGAGAATTCAGAAAATTCTAGGAATTCAGAGAATTCAAGGAATGCAGAGAATTAAAAAAATTTAACAAACTTAGAGAATTTAATAAATTTAGAAAATTCAAGTAATTTAGAAAATTCAAGTAATTTAGAAAATTAATGGAATTTAGAGAATTTTAAGAATACAGAGGAGTTCAGAGACTCCGAGGGATTCAGAGAATTCAAGGAATTCAAAAAATCCGAGGGTTCAGAGAATTCAAGGAATTCAAAAAATTCGAGGAATTCAGAGAATTTAAGAAATTCAGACAATTAGAGGAATCCCGAAAATTTAGGGAATTCAGAGAATTCAAATATTTCTGGGACGCGCTTTTGATTCTAACAGATGTTAATTTAAATGGGCTGAATCAGTGCGTATTTGAAGAGGTAGCTTATCATTTAAAAAATTTTAACCTGCTAGAGGATGTAATATTTCATATTTACATTGCGATGTATATTATATTGAGTACACTTACCAACAAAATTTAAAAGAACCTCCATGGTAAGAAGCAGAATACTGATACGGATCTTCATTGTTTAAAGTAGACTTCGTAAACTGTAACTGAAAAATTTTGAACATATTCACTGCTATATATACTTATCGTTATCAGTTATTATTACATCTAAAACCTACAGAATCATGAAAATTTCCAATGCTTGGAGACTACGTGGAAGAAGCATTATGATAGCTTTCAGGCCGGAACAAACATTTA
>CAKNWU010326412.1:0-19908 GCA_932072015.1 Andricus quercustozae
GTTCCGTGATTAATATCCCAATTATTGCAACGAGGATGGATCTGTAAAAAGAATAATTCCAATCCCAACCTTTGGCAAAATATTCCTTTCCTTAACTCCCGATCATGACTTAATAATTGACTGCGAAGACAGTTACGTACCGACTGATGAAGAGACAATTAACAAATGTGAAAAAATAAATAAGCATTTAATATGCAAAATAAATCAGCCTGATCTAAGAATTTATGAAACAAATACTTGTGAGCAATTCTACTGAGAAGATATGCAAAAACAGCATGTTCACAATCTCCTTATTTGCTTCATAAAGAAACTTACATACCGTTAATAGGAGGATATATTGTAATTCCCACAACCGACGTAGACCTAGATTTAGTACGTGAAGAAAAAATAGAACCAATTCAAATCAAAGTTTTCACATTAATCACCGGCGAAAATTGTGAAATATAGAACAACCACGTTAAGCTTCATTTATCAAAAAAAAATTAAAAATGACTTAAGCGATTGTTGTCCACGAAACTTACGATATGCAACATAACCTAGGAAACTTAGATAACTTAGATAAGAGATTAATTTAAATGCCCAAGAAAATTGATATAGATGTACTTGAGAAAGCACAACTTAGTTTAAACGATGTCCAAAGTATACTTAATAATATGTCAACTCATAAAAAACTAAAAGGTTGAAGTGAAACTACTTCAGAATAGTTACAGCGTTTAGGGCATGTAGCGATAGGATCGATAACTATTTACAAGATTTTTAAATGTGGAGTGCTAAGATATATAACTACATCTATACCTACGAAGAAAATCCTTTCTTGTATAAAAAATAAAGTATAAAATCAACCAAATGTACTAATCGATACAATGTACGGCTGTAATTGCGCATGCACTTTCTGGTACTTTCCATAGATGGAAGATTCTAGACGTTTTGCCATATATAACCCGCCTGTTTATGTCATCTAGCCAGTTCTTCGCCCGAAACCCTTACTGTAAAGTTCTCATCTAGCCATCACTGTGTTAAGCCCAAATTTTAATATTTTACATAACGCCTACTTAGACACAACCCTACTTACTTTAATGAAAACCAAGAGACATTTGCTCGCATATATAATGACTCTCATAACTGAAACTCGCCTTATTGTATACCTAACTGTGGTAAATGTGATACTAAACATAAAGTAGAAACCGCATGGTAATCAGAAGTGCAATACCACGGGAGGGTACAGACTCGGAGGATACCGATAGCATACATGACGCATGGTAAATAAAATAAACCGTGTG
Organism: Andricus quercustozae; assembly: GCA_932072015.1. Lineage (NCBI taxonomy): Eukaryota > Metazoa > Arthropoda > Insecta > Hymenoptera > Cynipidae > Andricus > Andricus quercustozae. Next base: position 1,281 of record CAKNWU010326412.1, read on the forward strand.
TAGATATCGTCAACACAAGATAAGCAGGTAATATCGAATAGTTAATATATGCGGATATATTCGGTCACAGGGCACGATGAAATCACAATGACAGGCCGGCAAAGCCCTCGTGTATCTTGAAGACACGAAGCGACTTGAGGATGACAGCTTTCTGCAACCCTCTCGCAAATGCCTTCGCATATTATTAGCATGCGGGTATGGCTTTAAGATTACGAATCAGTAATCGTTTCTCCCCTCCGAGAGCACCTATCACAAGGACAATTACTTGTACCGAATATTTTGGGCGCAGTCATTGCAGCTCACTTTGAATGTCTTGATATCTCTCCTCATTTTCTTTCTCCTCGGGAGTGATGTTGTCTTCGGACGCAGACGAGAATTAGATCACGAATATAGTTCGTTTCTCGAAGTCTTGGAGAACAATTTCAGGTCTCGAGTGTGCAACGGAGACTGTTATCCGAAAATCTTAGTTCCAGTAAATTTGGCACTTCTAGTTGTGGACAATTGATTCTATCTCCCTTGAAGCGTTCGGCAGGGCAAGGATGCGGCCAACACCGTAAGAGCGACAAAGCAAGTTTCGCATCAGTCTTTGCGAAATCAACACGCGTAACTCTTGAAAAATGGATACTTACGCGGAGCGCTTCCCCAAGCGCTGCTTGAACAAGCTGCAGACGAAAGTGAGGAAGCGAAATTAAGACCAACCGCGAAAAGCAGACACTTTCTAAGAGATGATAGCGATATCAGGACAAGGAGGAACATTGGCTAAAACAGATGATGGATCAAAAGACCAAAAAAAGTTTGCATCAACAGAACAAGAAGATTGGATGGGGATGATAACTGGTTGGCCGTTCACGGAAAGGGTTCGAAAGTTCGCGCAAGAACTAGGGATCTTCAATCATACACTGAACAAGTCAAAGCTGCTTACAATCAAGCAGCCCATTTTTGACAAAATTGCTCGCTGACCCATGTCACCTCTTCAGTGATCACCCTGTTAGAAAATTTTTGAAGAGATGTATACAAGATCCCAAAAAGACTAGAGTTGAAAGAAGATACTGATAATATCATCCGTTTCGAGGAATTTTTCGTCAACCTCATAACATCTGACGATGAATGTCCATCAATCACTGCCGAAGAGATGAACAAAGCACTTAGAGGCACGAAGAACTTTTCAACTGCTGAACCAGATTGTATCAAGAACTTCTGGTGGAAGAAGTTTACTTCTACACACCATCATTTGGCCCGCATATGCACCTCAAATATAAAGTCGGAAACGCCCATTCCGGAGTAGCTGGTATTAGGACGCGCAATACTCCTACCGAAAAAAGGAAACTTATGCAACCCAGAGAATTGCAGGCCAATAACTTGTTTGAACACACTGTAAAAGGTCTTTACAGCTATCCTGAACAACAGGATTATCCGAAGAATTGAGCCTGTGTGGCGAGAGATGTACGAACTGCCTCCATCTGTCGCACTGCGAAATTCTTCTGTGTACCTTTGTGGTGACACTAAACATCTCGAACATAAAGTCACTCATGTATTTTATATGGATGACCTGAAAATCGATATCTCTCGTAAATATAAACTTCAAACTACTATAAATATCGTCAAGAAGTACACATGAGAGATTGAGATGTACTAAGGGTTGTATAAATGTGCCAATATTCATCTGAAGAAAGGAAAAATTGCTGGCGTTCCAAAGGACCATGAGCTTGTGGATATAAGTGTTATTAGACATCTTAACACTGCAGAGAACTATACATACCTAGGCATGCCTCAAAGCTGTATGCAGGACGTAATATCAGTTAAAGAGTCTCGCCGAAGCAGATGCAAGCATCTTCTTCGGCAGATTTGGTGTTCAAATCTGCGGCGCGGATCAAGGTATCTCGTCCTTGTCGAAGGATAAAACTTTTGCTTTTCTCAGATGATCAGGGCTTAATTCAGGTACAGAAGGTTTCATTTTCGCATGCCAGGAGGGTGTCATTTCTAACTTCGTTTACTGTGACCGCATTTATGTCAAGAAGTTCCCAGCGATAGGTGCAGAGCATGTCATGCAAATGCATAGTACCTAGAACACATACTATCTGCGTGTCCCACCCATGCGGAAAAAACGTATATCTACAGACATAATGCGGTTCTAAAAGTTTTTTTATTGCCATCTTTGTCGTTCGTACGATATTGTCCGCGACCCTGCCCTGCCGAACGTTCCAAGGTAGATAGAGTCAATTTTCCAAAACGAGAAGTGCCAAATTTTCTGGACCTACGATTTTTGGAAAGTAGTCTCCGTTGTTCAATCGAGGCCTGTCATTTTTCTCCAAGACCTTGAGAAACGAACCATATTCGTGATCGAATTCTCGGCTCCGGCCGACTACAACATCACTGCCAAGGAGAAGGAAAAGGAGTAAAGGTATCAAGACCTTAAAAGGGAGCTGCAACGACTGTACCCAAAATATTCGGTACAAGTAATTGTACTTGTGATAGGTGCTCTCGCAGATGCGAAACTATCACTGTTTCGTAACCTTAAAGCCACTCCCCCGTAACAAAAATATACCAAGGCACTTGCGACATGGATGCAGAAAGCTGTCATCCTTGGTTAGCTTCGAATTCTTAAGATACATGAGGATTTCGCCGGCTTTTCGTCGTAATTTCATTATGCGACTCATCTCACGGTCATGAGAAGTTGCTATAACTGTGATTTACCGCGGTTCTTCTGCGAGCCGATGTCATTTTTCGATGTCAGTTGCTCCCAGTGGAACCCTGCGGTAGCTGTGTAACTATTTTTTTTAAATATATATATATATATATATATATATAAATATATATATAAAAGAAATGAGCCAAGATTTAATTGAAGAAAAGAAAACTTAGTGGCATCACCGAAAACTCTGAGCTCGCCGACAGTAGCGCTATATTGGCGCTCGAGAAACTTATGTTTACCTGGGCGTGCCACGGAGCCGCATTCAGGAAGTGACGTCTATAAAGGATAATCTCCGATGCAGATACAAACGTCTTATCTGACGGATATTGTCTTCCTGACTGTTTGCGAGAAACAAAGTGTCTGCGACGAACATGCTTGCCGTCCCAGTAGTACTCTATTCATTTGGAGTGGTTCCATGGAAAAAGGACGCGAAAGGTTATGCACATTTTAAAAAAGCATGCACATTAAGTCTTCTGTTACGCGACTTTTAATCGCACACCGTTAAGGTAGTCGCGGAATACTGAATCTTGAATGTTTTCACAACAGGTTTATTCTGGATACAGCTCATATAGTTGCAAATGGACAAAACCCTCTTTTTAAAATGGCCAAGAAACACGAAGAAATAGGCAAAACGGGCGTTCCCGTTATCGATCTCGAGTACTCCCTCCTGAAGGCCCGGAATGAGAAAGCACAGGAGAAAAACTTCCGTTCACCGCTCCTCGACAAGAGTATGCACGACATCTTCCACATAAATGTGGAGGATCAGTCGATGTCGTATGAGCTATCGTTTGCTTTTTATAGTTGCAGAGCATGTCATGCACACCCCAAGCATCTAGGAAACATACTATCTAGTTTTCCCACTAATGCGGGAACGAACTATATCCAAAGGCACAATGCGGTACAAAGAGTGTTATATTACCATTTCTGTTACTCTTACTGCATTACCTCAATTGCCGCTCCGCGAAACGCTCCTAGGGAGGCTCCTTGGACGCTAAAGCTGAAATTTTACAGCGATTTCGCTGGGAGCGGGTGCAGTTTTTCAGATTAGCGCCCACTCCCGGCGAAAACCTGCGGTTGCCCTTATGATAAACTTTTTACTATATATATACACACACACAAACGCGCGCGCACACACATATATGTATATATATATATATATATATATATATATAAATAATATTGGCAAGCGAAATCTAAAACCGCTAGGAACAGATATGAAGAGGATCAGGAATTTCAGGGGTGGTTCTTAAAGATCTCAGGGGCGAACTTCTATATGAAGAATTATTAAATTGGTATTTATTATTAGAACAACAGAGAAAATGAGTTTTTATAATTAAAGTACAATTTTCTGACAACTTATTACGCACCAAATTCCCCAGAGTGTACGTTACGCATAAAAAAAAGAACTGATAGCAAAGCCACGTGGCCAATGACCCGCGCACTGACTTGACTCCCTTCACACAATGAAAATAAAAATTGAAATCAATGGTTTAACAAAAGCACTCTTATGAAAATAGCGGTTACATATGCTTGAGATATTAATTTTAATGTACATTGGCATTTTAAATGTAATACTATATTTAAAAGTGGAAGTTAAATGTATATAGATACATGAGCACTAGGATTGTGATCATATGAATCTAAATAACTGGGGTGAGAATATCTTCCTTCGTACTCGAGCGCGACTTTTAAAGTTCTTTTAAACTTAGAGAGTTACGTGCTTCTACTTAACGACGCTAAAAGTGGTTCAAAAATTCGGATATTTATCTTCAAGAGCCGCTCAAGCTCCTGCTTTAAGAAGAGTTACTCTATCGAAAAATTCACCAACATTTTCCTCTCGAGTCATTCGAATAGTCGAAATTTTATGTAAGTCTTACGGGGTGCGAATCGCTGTTCCAGATGTTTAATTAAATCATTAAGAGTCGTAAAAGTCCTCCCATTAATACTGACTCCGCCGCTCCATTTAATCGAGCTGAAACCGCTTTAAGATACTGTGTTTCACAGTTAGCCAGAACCGAGGATTCTACATTTTGAATTATTTGAATATCTGGGATATCGAAATGATTCGAATTTCGAATCAATTTATTTTGCTAACCCCTTAGTTCCCTTTTTAGATGGTTTATCCAAACGGTTGTGGCTTATGTAAACTTTTGAATCTGAAATCCCAAAACTAAAATTTGCTTTGAAATGTTCTTATTTCGCGGAACGGTGGTAAACGCGATAGTTGAATGATGATGACGTTGTTTTAAACCCTGCACTTCTGCAGTATTGCTACTAAGAGTACACACAAGGTTAACTCAGGGTATTTTGTAGAAATATAAACAATGACAGAGCTTGGGAGCACGCGCAGGATACCTATTATGCACTTCGAACTTTGCCATGCCCCGAAGATGACCGTGCAAGGTATCGAAGAAGGACTTATACTGTCGAGTGCCGATGAAATAGCTCTCTTAAAACTACACTGAAGTTAAATTGTCATTAAAAGCACACAATTTAAACGGAAGGGAGAATCCCACCGTTGCCACCAAATCAGCAGTCGCGAGCAAAAGCCGAGGGCAGTATGGAAAATGGAGAAAGAGAGGGGACAGTGTACTGATTATGTCAGGCTGGTGAGACCTGACAAATTATTTGTTTGTTGGTTTATGTGCCACTTATTAGCCCTACGCGGTCAGTGTCAGTCTACAGTGTAAACTGTTCTAAGTCTGGGAACTTGTGCACACGTGGCAAGTTTATTGTGGTACATGGGATATGCACGGCATGAAGATAATATACGCCATCCCTCCAGTCAACTCAATCACACGATCCTTGACGCTGCACAACGCTGACCACAACAAAGAATTCCTAATCCAGAATAACTGCAGTGAGCCTGAGTATCGCATAATGCTCGCCCAGCGTATGGTGAGACGATATTTGACGCAAGACAGAGTAGAATCTGTTACTTTTACAACCTTTTGTCATGAACCATTTCTATGGGGTGGAGGGGGGGGCGAGTCCTAAATTACGAAATATCAAAGAGCTGAACAGTTGGGCAAGATCCCTGAGCATAACGCCAAACTGTCCGCTAGTTTCAGTAAGTCTCCTTTAGTACGCACGAAAATCAACTTTTAAACACAGCCCCAACGAAAAAGTATTCTTCTGTCGACCTGTAGAGATGTACGTCATGGATCAGAAGATCCTAAACTACAAAATATCAAAGAGGTGCAGAGTTGTGCATGATCCCTGAGTGTGGCTCCAAACAGTCTTCGAGTGTCAGTATGTCTCCTTTAGGATGAACGAAAAGCAACTTTGAGCATAGCACCAAAAAAAAGTATTCTTCTCTCGAGCTCCAGACGTGTACATTATCGATCAGAGGGTCCTAAACTACATAATACTAAAGAGGCACAGAATTGGGCATGATCATGAGCGTGGCGCTAAAGAGTCCTCTAGGGTGTGTATATCTCTGTTAGCATACATGAAAAGCGACTTTGGACGTAGCACCAAAAAAAAAGAAGTATCCTTCTCTCGACCTTCAGATACGTATATTATCGATCAGGTTTCCTAAATTACAAAATATCAAAGAGGCAAATAATTGGGCATGATCCCTGTGCCGGGCGCCAACCAGTCCTCGAGTTTCGGTACGTCTACTCTAGCGTGCACGAAAAGCGGTCTTTAATGCGATACAAACGAAAAACTGTCCATTTTTACACTTTTTGGTATAAGAACTTTTTATCGTGGATGCCATGGTCTACAGCATATCCAAAATTTAGAAAAATCTACCAAGACCTTTTTCAATGTATTTGGTGCAGGGTCCTTTGGGCCCACGTCAAATTTAAGTCCTATATCGATTTAGGGCCCTATCAAATTTAGTTTGGGTGGACTATAATTTTTCATTTGAAATATTATTTGCTGTTTTAGTTAAAGGCAGCTGAGACGGGAATCGACAAATGTGCTAAGTTAGTTCTTTGGAGTTTTTGGACATTACTGCAGCAATACAGATTTTAACTAGATTTTTTGGAAGGTGTCTGAAGCGATTATTTTATATTTCAAGTTGTTTTATCTTTTTTAGTTAAAGGCATTATTGTGGCGATGGCAATATAAACTAGAGTTTTGGGAATGGTGCTTATTTTGGTGGTGATTATTTTTCATTTAAAATTGTGTATGGATGGAGATATGAACTTGAGTCTTTGTAAGGTGCTTGTGGTTATAATTTTTTTAATGTATAGACGAGGATATGAACTAGAGTCTTGGGAAGATGCCCAAGTTGACTATTTTTCATTTGAAAATTTTTAGCTGATTTATTTATAGGCAGCAGAGATAGGGCTTATTAATTGCGCTAAGAGTAGTTCTTGGGGGTTACTGAATATTACGGCAGCGACGGGGTTCGTTAAATGTGCCAGGGGTAGCTATTAAGGCTTGTTGAACATTACAGTAGCGACGGCCTTATTAAACGGCCGTATTGGGAAGGCGTCTGGTGTTTTTTTTTTCATTTCAAATTTTTTTTGTAAGAAATTATCTATGTTACAGATTCGCAATGGAAAGAAGTTGGATCTCATCAGCGTTAGAGCAAATGCTCTGTACAATTTGAGGCTACGCCCTCTGAGTTGTGGGTATGTATTCCTATTGAAGATCGCTTGCAGGTTTGGAGAATTGTACTTGTGCTTCAAGATCTTGAATGTCTCAATCAGATTCCCTCTTTTTCTCCGACTTTCTAGCATTGGTCTCCGCAGTTTGCTTAGTCTTTCCTTATATGACAGTCCTGAAATTCCTGCTGGTGATTTTGTTGCTTGACGGTGCACCTTTTCAATCTTTTCTATGTCCTTTTTTAAATATGGTGACCAAATTTGGTTACCGAATTCCAATATTGGGCGAATATAAATTGAAAAAATGTTACCAAACAGGGAAGGAGGTAAAGAGTGGAAGGGTTTTTTTTATCCTATACAGAAGCGAGTTTACTTTCCTGCCTATCTTATTTATGTGCTCCTCCCATTTTAGATCCGTCGTCCTAGTAATTCCCAGATCGACTTACGAGGAAATCAACGTAATTGGCAATCCAACTATAAAGTACTGATTGGACGGATTACTATTCCCAAGATATAAGACTCATCTCTGTATGTTGAGAGTTAAGAGCCCTACTTCCGTCTATTTTAAAATTCTATTTAGGTCATCCTGTATATCGTCCGATAGGGAAGCTGCACCAAAAGTCTTAGTATCGTCAGCAAAAAGTCTGCCCTCCATTTTCAACCTTCCAAGGTAACCGCCACATATACTGCAAAGAGAATTGAGCCCAGCACCGATCCTTGCGGAACACCACTTCAGACCTCGTACCTCTCTGAGTAAAGATCGCCCAAATTCACTGCAGAAGATCTATTTAACAGAAAATCCTTAATCAAATTAATTAGTTTACCTCTGATCCCGAAATGCTGTAGTTTTAACAAAAATTTCTTGAAGGGTACCCGATCAAAAGCTTTTGCAAATTCTAGATAAATAACATCGACCGGATTCCCAGCATCAAGGCATGTTGTCCAGTTGTCCAGTTGTCCAGGCAATGTAGAAGGGTAGTCACCTCTGGTCACCCAGGAACAAATCCGTCCTGATTATCAGGAATGACTCCCTTCTTATGTAAAAATAGTGTAATTTTGTTCACAATTATTCCTTCCATGGATTTACAGACTACTGATGTCTACGAGACTGGTATGTAGTTCTTCGGTTCAGCATTGTCACAATTTTTTGTATATGGGCGTGACGGAAGCTGTTTTCCATTCATCTGCCAACTTTCCTTCTAAAAACGATTTTGAAGCATTAATCTCATCTAGTCCCGGAGCAGTTAAATTCAATGTATTCCTTCAAGTTCGCAAAAAATCCTTCCAAATCACTTCAAATCTTTAAAAAGTACTCATTTTATTGCACTCATTTTATAAAATCATTTTTCTAGAATCTTGAAAAAGCTATAAGAAATTCATTACAGGAAAATCATTGTAAGTTATAAAATTTCAATAGGTTTGACTATTTTACAGATTAAAATATTTAGTATGCTGCACTGTTAAAAATTTATGTTGGAAACCTCTAATAAATCTATTGGAAGTTTATTTCCGAAACGTGAGGTAACGCTACAATACATATTGTTGTACTTTCCAATTGCTGGTATTGGTATGGTACCTCACATGTATTGGAATTTTACAATATAAGTCCAGTAGCCAGTAGCACATCTGTATCACATTTGCGGCTGGATATATAAAGCGTGCGTATTCACGAAATTCAAGGAATTCATCGAACTCCAGGAATTTATAGAATTCAAGGAATTCATGGAATTCACGAAATTCGTGGAATTCACGAAATTCAACGAATTCATGGAGTTCAATGTATTCGCGGAATTCATGGAATTTAATGAACTCACGAAATTCATGAAATTCATGGAATTCAAGTAATTCAAGGAATTCATGGGGTTAACTGAATTCATGGAATTTAAGGAATTCACGAAACTCATGGAATCGATAAATTCACGGAATTCAATGAATTAACAGAATTCACGGAATTCCGTGAATTCCCTGAATGCCAGGAATTTCTTGAAGTCCATGAATTCCGTGAATTCTGTGAATTCCACGAATTTATTGAATTCCTTGAATTAATAAACTCTGTGAATTCCTTGAATTACATAAACTCTGTGAATTCCTTAAATTCCATAAACTCTGCGAATTCCGTAAATTCCATAAATGCTGTGAATTCCATTAATTCCGTGAATTCCGTAAATATAATTAATTCCGTGAATTCAGTAAATTCCATGATTTTCGTGAATTTAGTAAATTCCGCGAATTCAGTTAATTCCGTGAAATCCATGAATTCCATCAATTTCATAAATTTCGTAAATTCCTTTAATTCGATGAATTCCGTGAATTTCGTAAATTCCATGAATTTAATACATTTAGTGAATTCAGTGAATTCCCTGAATTCAGTGAATTCTATCAATGCTGTGAATTCCATGAATTCTGTGTATTCTGCGAATTCCGTGAATTCTGTAAATTTCATTAATTCTGTGAATTCCGTGAAGTTAATGAATTCCGTGAATTCCATGAATTAGTTGAATTCCGCGAATTGCTTGAATTGCGTGAATTTCGTGTATTCCTTGAATTCCTGGAATTCCATAAATTTCGCGAATTCTGTAAATTTCACAAATTCCACGACTTCTGTGAATTCCATGAATTCCGTGAATTTCATCAATTCCGTTCATTCCTTGTGCACTTATAAACGCTACAATACATGTATTGGAATGCTCGCCGGTGACTTTACGATTTACAAAACTTACAATACATGTATTGCAATTTCCTCATTCCAATACCGTGTTTACAATTTTTCCTTACGCTTGTATTGTAGAAGTTTCGGAGAATTGCAAACATTTTTAACAGTGTGGTTATAATTAGTAATTATTTAAGCGTATACTGAATTCCTCTAATATTTTTTAGTAGGGGGAGAATTACATTTCGGAAAAGTACTTTTGCCAGTGTTCTCTTTTTATAACACTCGAGACTTTTTTCGGAGTCTTACTTTAATACCTAAAATATTACTTTTTTACAGCGATTGGAAGTCTATGAAGGTGCTATAGAGAAGGTGGAAGAGTACAGACGCTTTAAACGTAATCTTGCGATGAAAATCAATGGACAAAGAAAACAGAAACGTCAGACTGCTCAATTCCATGAACCAATCGACTATCAACATCAGGTTCCACAACTCCAGCAACAAATAGACCATCAAGATGCGGCTGCGCAACTGCAGCAACAAATAGAACGTAAACATCCGGCTGCGCAATTCCAGCAACAAATAGACCATATATATCCGGCTGCGCCATTCCAGCAACAAATAGATCATATATATCCGGCTACACAACTCCAGCAACACATATACCATAAATATCCGGCTGCACACTTACATCAAAGCTACAACTTTCCACAACAGCCTATGCAACCCTTCGAACAACAGAGCTCTCAACAAGCCGTTACACAACGTGCTGCACTACCCTATGGATACAAGTACGCTCCACAACAGAAAATGAGTCACGAAGAGGCTGTGCTATTCCTGCAATCCAAAATGGACCAGTGGAATCTGGGACAACCAAGTGCTCAGCCCCAGTTGCAGGAATGGGAGAAACCACTTAGTCCTGCTAAATACAACTCACCTATTAAGGAATCTCAGACTGCGCGACCCAGGATTCGTAAATCAAAACCTGGGAAATATCATGATTAATTGTTTTTTGTGGTTCGATAGCTTAGTTGACTAATGCGTGACATTATATGTATGCGTAAAGTTTCGTAATAATCATCATAAATTAAGTATAATAATCATATATAAAATAATTTTTTTCTTTTCAAATTTATCGACGTTTTTCCGTGTGCGTACTATCCTGATCGATACTATAATATCAATGTATTCTTAGTATACATTTATGCAATAAAAAAAATATATAAAATGGAAGATATTTTTTTTATCAGCCATTAGCTCACCTCTCACGTGTTTTTTACATCACGACATTTTCTATTATATTAGCGTCGAATTCTAAAAAGCGTAATGAAAAATTTGAAAGTGATTACTTTTTGATGACTTACTTCCAAGATCTTAATTTAGAAATACTTTAATTTTAAACGATCGAAGTTTGGAAAAACGACAGAAAATGCGAAAAAAAATTAATTTACAAAAGGTGTTCACCCAACAAAGATCTTCAAAATCATCCGTTACTTCTTTTTTGATAAGGGGCTTAGTTTTTGATTAAATCATAATATTTTTAATGTCATACGAGGAAACTGCCCTAATAGGGTGACGGAAAAATTTAAATATGTTATTTTGTTAGTAAAAGTCATCAAATAGATATTAGTGAACCGCCTAAATCATTAAAATTAATGACACGTTCAAAAATAGTGAAAATAGGATGTCATCTTCGACCTTGGACAATAGTGTCACGTCCTATGACGTTTATAACCATATTACTTTTAAATATATTATTATTTATCGTTACAATCGATGGCATAAGAACGTTGGCAGCAAGATTGCTGCAAAAATTTTTTTTCGAAAACATGAACCCTATAGTTTCAAAGTATGCTATTTCTAGTAAAATGCATGTACTAATATGCCGTCGTATCTCCACAGCTCTCCATACCAGCTTGGCAGTGCCGTGGAATACTTTCGACCAGATTTTTGGTCATATAGTGGAGGAGAACAACTTCCAGATATCCCGAAGATGACCGAAATGACTGAAGATGATCAGGAAGACCTCTTTTTCCAAAAGCAAGCTAGGTCTCTCAACATCTCATTTAGATTATCAAAAACTGCTTTGTCCACTGGATTCGACATGATCGATCGGTTATGAGGGCCTTTATTCATCGAAGTATACGTAGCCTACGACATCGAGCTGTAAATCCTCAACAATTAATGGCAGCCCTTCCAGTAATTCGCTCAACTCCTAGTCGAACGTTTGTACATACATGCTTCGATTATGGTGGGACTTTTACTTGCGATCAACTAAGTGTCGTGGTGATGGATCATACCAGGGCGACACTGCAGTCTTCGTTTGCTCTTCCCCTTGAGATGTCTATTTGTAAGCTTTCTCGGACGGACAGCTGATGCCGTTCTAGCTGCCTCCTGCAGATTCATTTATCGACGTGGAATTTGTGCTACCTTGATCAGCGATCCAGGTAAAACATAGTTGTTGCAGACTTCAAAATTCAAGCGATGTTTTCAGCTGGTTCAAAGGAAACAACCCTGTTAGCTTCGTGTCATGCTTCGCATGGTACAGAGTGGTAATTTAATCCACCAGGACGCCGCATTTTTGGGGAATTCAGAAAGCGGCTTTGAAGTCAGCGAAACACCACCTTCGGAGGTACTACTCTAACATACGAAGGAATGAGGACATTTCTGGTTCAATTAGAGGCCTGCTTGAATTCAAGACCTCTTCAATCCACGCCCGATGATCATGATCATCTTACGTCTCTAACGCCAAATAATTTTTTGATTGGAGTATCTCTCAACAGTATCCCTAAGCCAAGATACATTGACATTGCCTCGAATCGCTTATCAAGGTGCTATTGTTACGGCAAATGCGTCAGCCTTTCTGGCAACTTTGTTCTTTACATTACCTGAAAGAGTGGCAACCACATTTGAAGTGGAGGACTCCTTATCCATTACTTGAAGTTCGTGTTCTCGCTTTCATCGGTAATGAAAATTCACCAACCCCAAAGTGGCCTTTAGACCGTTTCGTTGAGCTTCATACTGGATCGGATGGTCATGAGCACTCTGTGCATCTTCGCACTGCGAGTTGTTTGCTTAAACGCCCTGTAGTTGAATTGTGTATGTTAACAAAGGCGAATGACAATTTTCAGATCCAGTCTTAATGTGCCGGGTAATTTCTTCTCGGTTGTGTTATCTGAATGTTTACATTTATTTATTTCTGTTTTTTTTTCGTTTGTGACAGTTTTAACTATTTATCAGATCGCTGTTAGAAATTGGTAATCGGGGTAAAGGCAAAAATTGCATTAGAATCCCAAACAGTTGAAAAGCTAAATTCCAATAGTAAAGATAATTTCATTAATGTGAACTTAATTTGAATAACTATCCTAATTGAAGAAATAAACTAAAATATTAATATAGCAATATATGCTATTAATAATGGTAGATATGGAATTATGCATTCACAAATTTTAACTCCTGCAATTTTGAAAGATACATTAGAAGAATTTGAAATGCAACATAGAACAAAATACCATTTCGAGGAAGATTACCAGAAAATTCTCAATGCTAGTTGAATCTCATTAGCGGTAGTAAATTGATTATTAAGTTCCGTGATTAATATCCCAATTATTGCAACGAGGATGGATCTGTAAAAAGAATAATTCCAATCCCAACCTTTGGCAAAATATTCCTTTCCTTAACTCCCGATCATGACTTAATAATTGACTGCGAAGACAGTTACGTACCGACTGATGAAGAGACAATTAACAAATGTGAAAAAATAAATAAGCATTTAATATGCAAAATAAATCAGCCTGATCTAAGAATTTATGAAACAAATACTTGTGAGCAATTCTACTGAGAAGATATGCAAAAACAGCATGTTCACAATCTCCTTATTTGCTTCATAAAGAAACTTACATACCGTTAATAGGAGGATATATTGTAATTCCCACAACCGACGTAGACCTAGATTTAGTACGTGAAGAAAAAATAGAACCAATTCAAATCAAAGTTTTCACATTAATCACCGGCGAAAATTGTGAAATATAGAACAACCACGTTAAGCTTCATTTATCAAAAAAAAATTAAAAATGACTTAAGCGATTGTTGTCCACGAAACTTACGATATGCAACATAACCTAGGAAACTTAGATAACTTAGATAAGAGATTAATTTAAATGCCCAAGAAAATTGATATAGATGTACTTGAGAAAGCACAACTTAGTTTAAACGATGTCCAAAGTATACTTAATAATATGTCAACTCATAAAAAACTAAAAGGTTGAAGTGAAACTACTTCAGAATAGTTACAGCGTTTAGGGCATGTAGCGATAGGATCGATAACTATTTACAAGATTTTTAAATGTGGAGTGCTAAGATATATAACTACATCTATACCTACGAAGAAAATCCTTTCTTGTATAAAAAATAAAGTATAAAATCAACCAAATGTACTAATCGATACAATGTACGGCTGTAATTGCGCATGCACTTTCTGGTACTTTCCATAGATGGAAGATTCTAGACGTTTTGCCATATATAACCCGCCTGTTTATGTCATCTAGCCAGTTCTTCGCCCGAAACCCTTACTGTAAAGTTCTCATCTAGCCATCACTGTGTTAAGCCCAAATTTTAATATTTTACATAACGCCTACTTAGACACAACCCTACTTACTTTAATGAAAACCAAGAGACATTTGCTCGCATATATAATGACTCTCATAACTGAAACTCGCCTTATTGTATACCTAACTGTGGTAAATGTGATACTAAACATAAAGTAGAAACCGCATGGTAATCAGAAGTGCAATACCACGGGAGGGTACAGACTCGGAGGATACCGATAGCATACATGACGCATGGTAAATAAAATAAACCGTGTGTAGATATCGTCAACACAAGATAAGCAGGTAATATCGAATAGTTAATATATGCGGATATATTCGGTCACAGGGCACGATGAAATCACAATGACAGGCCGGCAAAGCCCTCGTGTATCTTGAAGACACGAAGCGACTTGAGGATGACAGCTTTCTGCAACCCTCTCGCAAATGCCTTCGCATATTATTAGCATGCGGGTATGGCTTTAAGATTACGAATCAGTAATCGTTTCTCCCCTCCGAGAGCACCTATCACAAGGACAATTACTTGTACCGAATATTTTGGGCGCAGTCATTGCAGCTCACTTTGAATGTCTTGATATCTCTCCTCATTTTCTTTCTCCTCGGGAGTGATGTTGTCTTCGGACGCAGACGAGAATTAGATCACGAATATAGTTCGTTTCTCGAAGTCTTGGAGAACAATTTCAGGTCTCGAGTGTGCAACGGAGACTGTTATCCGAAAATCTTAGTTCCAGTAAATTTGGCACTTCTAGTTGTGGACAATTGATTCTATCTCCCTTGAAGCGTTCGGCAGGGCAAGGATGCGGCCAACACCGTAAGAGCGACAAAGCAAGTTTCGCATCAGTCTTTGCGAAATCAACACGCGTAACTCTTGAAAAATGGATACTTACGCGGAGCGCTTCCCCAAGCGCTGCTTGAACAAGCTGCAGACGAAAGTGAGGAAGCGAAATTAAGACCAACCGCGAAAAGCAGACACTTTCTAAGAGATGATAGCGATATCAGGACAAGGAGGAACATTGGCTAAAACAGATGATGGATCAAAAGACCAAAAAAAGTTTGCATCAACAGAACAAGAAGATTGGATGGGGATGATAACTGGTTGGCCGTTCACGGAAAGGGTTCGAAAGTTCGCGCAAGAACTAGGGATCTTCAATCATACACTGAACAAGTCAAAGCTGCTTACAATCAAGCAGCCCATTTTTGACAAAATTGCTCGCTGACCCATGTCACCTCTTCAGTGATCACCCTGTTAGAAAATTTTTGAAGAGATGTATACAAGATCCCAAAAAGACTAGAGTTGAAAGAAGATACTGATAATATCATCCGTTTCGAGGAATTTTTCGTCAACCTCATAACATCTGACGATGAATGTCCATCAATCACTGCCGAAGAGATGAACAAAGCACTTAGAGGCACGAAGAACTTTTCAACTGCTGAACCAGATTGTATCAAGAACTTCTGGTGGAAGAAGTTTACTTCTACACACCATCATTTGGCCCGCATATGCACCTCAAATATAAAGTCGGAAACGCCCATTCCGGAGTAGCTGGTATTAGGACGCGCAATACTCCTACCGAAAAAAGGAAACTTATGCAACCCAGAGAATTGCAGGCCAATAACTTGTTTGAACACACTGTAAAAGGTCTTTACAGCTATCCTGAACAACAGGATTATCCGAAGAATTGAGCCTGTGTGGCGAGAGATGTACGAACTGCCTCCATCTGTCGCACTGCGAAATTCTTCTGTGTACCTTTGTGGTGACACTAAACATCTCGAACATAAAGTCACTCATGTATTTTATATGGATGACCTGAAAATCGATATCTCTCGTAAATATAAACTTCAAACTACTATAAATATCGTCAAGAAGTACACATGAGAGATTGAGATGTACTAAGGGTTGTATAAATGTGCCAATATTCATCTGAAGAAAGGAAAAATTGCTGGCGTTCCAAAGGACCATGAGCTTGTGGATATAAGTGTTATTAGACATCTTAACACTGCAGAGAACTATACATACCTAGGCATGCCTCAAAGCTGTATGCAGGACGTAATATCAGTTAAAGAGTCTCGCCGAAGCAGATGCAAGCATCTTCTTCGGCAGATTTGGTGTTCAAATCTGCGGCGCGGATCAAGGTATCTCGTCCTTGTCGAAGGATAAAACTTTTGCTTTTCTCAGATGATCAGGGCTTAATTCAGGTACAGAAGGTTTCATTTTCGCATGCCAGGAGGGTGTCATTTCTAACTTCGTTTACTGTGACCGCATTTATGTCAAGAAGTTCCCAGCGATAGGTGCAGAGCATGTCATGCAAATGCATAGTACCTAGAACACATACTATCTGCGTGTCCCACCCATGCGGAAAAAACGTATATCTACAGACATAATGCGGTTCTAAAAGTTTTTTTATTGCCATCTTTGTCGTTCGTACGATATTGTCCGCGACCCTGCCCTGCCGAACGTTCCAAGGTAGATAGAGTCAATTTTCCAAAACGAGAAGTGCCAAATTTTCTGGACCTACGATTTTTGGAAAGTAGTCTCCGTTGTTCAATCGAGGCCTGTCATTTTTCTCCAAGACCTTGAGAAACGAACCATATTCGTGATCGAATTCTCGGCTCCGGCCGACTACAACATCACTGCCAAGGAGAAGGAAAAGGAGTAAAGGTATCAAGACCTTAAAAGGGAGCTGCAACGACTGTACCCAAAATATTCGGTACAAGTAATTGTACTTGTGATAGGTGCTCTCGCAGATGCGAAACTATCACTGTTTCGTAACCTTAAAGCCACTCCCCCGTAACAAAAATATACCAAGGCACTTGCGACATGGATGCAGAAAGCTGTCATCCTTGGTTAGCTTCGAATTCTTAAGATACATGAGGATTTCGCCGGCTTTTCGTCGTAATTTCATTATGCGACTCATCTCACGGTCATGAGAAGTTGCTATAACTGTGATTTACCGCGGTTCTTCTGCGAGCCGATGTCATTTTTCGATGTCAGTTGCTCCCAGTGGAACCCTGCGGTAGCTGTGTAACTATTTTTTTTAAATATATATATATATATATATATATATAAATATATATATAAAAGAAATGAGCCAAGATTTAATTGAAGAAAAGAAAACTTAGTGGCATCACCGAAAACTCTGAGCTCGCCGACAGTAGCGCTATATTGGCGCTCGAGAAACTTATGTTTACCTGGGCGTGCCACGGAGCCGCATTCAGGAAGTGACGTCTATAAAGGATAATCTCCGATGCAGATACAAACGTCTTATCTGACGGATATTGTCTTCCTGACTGTTTGCGAGAAACAAAGTGTCTGCGACGAACATGCTTGCCGTCCCAGTAGTACTCTATTCATTTGGAGTGGTTCCATGGAAAAAGGACGCGAAAGGTTATGCACATTTTAAAAAAGCATGCACATTAAGTCTTCTGTTACGCGACTTTTAATCGCACACCGTTAAGGTAGTCGCGGAATACTGAATCTTGAATGTTTTCACAACAGGTTTATTCTGGATACAGCTCATATAGTTGCAAATGGACAAAACCCTCTTTTTAAAATGGCCAAGAAACACGAAGAAATAGGCAAAACGGGCGTTCCCGTTATCGATCTCGAGTACTCCCTCCTGAAGGCCCGGAATGAGAAAGCACAGGAGAAAAACTTCCGTTCACCGCTCCTCGACAAGAGTATGCACGACATCTTCCACATAAATGTGGAGGATCAGTCGATGTCGTATGAGCTATCGTTTGCTTTTTATAGTTGCAGAGCATGTCATGCACACCCCAAGCATCTAGGAAACATACTATCTAGTTTTCCCACTAATGCGGGAACGAACTATATCCAAAGGCACAATGCGGTACAAAGAGTGTTATATTACCATTTCTGTTACTCTTACTGCATTACCTCAATTGCCGCTCCGCGAAACGCTCCTAGGGAGGCTCCTTGGACGCTAAAGCTGAAATTTTACAGCGATTTCGCTGGGAGCGGGTGCAGTTTTTCAGATTAGCGCCCACTCCCGGCGAAAACCTGCGGTTGCCCTTATGATAAACTTTTTACTATATATATACACACACACAAACGCGCGCGCACACACATATATGTATATATATATATATATATATATATATA
>CAKNWU010326415.1:0-12639 GCA_932072015.1 Andricus quercustozae
AAAAAAAAACGAAGGCTTTTTTTATTACAATAATTTGAAAGAATTTCAAAGGATTGGAAATATTTTATGGTTTTAAAAGATTCCAAGGTATTTTCAAGAGCTTTAAAATGTTTGAATTGATTTCAAAAGATTTCAAAGGTTTTGAAAGCGACAAGAGTATTTCAAGAGAGTGTAAGGAATATTTAATTGGTTTCAGAGTATTTTAAATATTTTAGAGTATTTAAAAAGATTTTCAAGCATTTTCAAGAGATTCCAAAAAAAGATGCATGGGGTATTGTATTAAAGTGTTTTCTAAAATTTCGAAAATATAGACCGACTTTATAGGACGTATACCAGGTTTTACAGCATATTAAACGATAGCAAGAAATTTTCAATTGATTTCGGTAGGGTGTTTTAAAAAGATTTCAGTAATTTAAAGTGATTCAATTCTTGCTCTTTTTTCCTTCATTATTTATCTGTCTCTAATGAGCCGAAAAGGCGGTAGTTTGAAAATCTA
The DNA here is from genome assembly GCA_932072015.1 of Andricus quercustozae. Classification (NCBI taxonomy): domain Eukaryota; kingdom Metazoa; phylum Arthropoda; class Insecta; order Hymenoptera; family Cynipidae; genus Andricus; species Andricus quercustozae. The sequence goes on from CAKNWU010326415.1 coordinate 497, forward strand.
ATTTTGATTTGTGAATGTATTGCATGCTCCTTTTGCATGGAATTATGCATATGAAAGTAAATTTCATTTTGATCTCAAATTAAAAAAAAAAAGATTCTAAATATGTGAGGTCTTTTTAAAAGGGCTGCTTGAATATATTAAAATAATTTCTAGGAATTTCCAAGGATTTGACTCATTTGAAGGTATTTGAAAATTTTGCATGGTATATTAAAAAGTTTCTTGGAATTTGGTAAAAAATAGCACGATATTTTAGGGCCTATTATAATATCTCGATTATAATATTTCAATATATGGAAGGAGAAGATGACTAAATAACGACGTAGACTTTTTATTAAAAAATAAACAACCTATACGATTACCTTGTAAATATCGCTATTTTTGAACAAAAAAATCATGTTTTGAATTTCTCTTAGCTAGTGTAGTTCAACTTTTAACTATGGGTGATTTGAGAAAACTGAATTTTCAACTGTTTAAAATAAAATGGTAGAAGTTAAAAGATAAATTTCCATTGATTTTTGAGTTAAAAAAATTCAATTAGCAATTTGCGTCAGTTTGCAGCAGTTCGACTACAACTATGGATAAAATAAAAGAAAAGAATATTTAAGTGCCGAGACAATTGATGAGATTAAAAAAATCCCAAGTTTGATTATTATTTTGTAATTTTATTTTTATCCTTACTTTTCATCATTCCAGACAGTCTTTGCTAACTTGAAGGAGGAGCTGAACAGCGAAACAATGATAAAATATTTTTATTTTCTGTAAAAAATATTTCATAAAACAAAATTATTTTCAATAAATGACCTTAAAATCTAATCCTGAGCTGCGTATGATGCGGTTTATTTTTTCCATATTTTCCTCGCGTGAGATTAAAAGATGAAAGAGATACAAGGCACCATGCACTGATTTTAAGCGGATGTTGAGGTCAGTTAGTGAAAATAATTTTGTTTCGTGAAATACTTGGTTAAAAAGTTATAAAATTTTATAATTATCTCGTTCTTTTTGCTTAGTAGGCTGTAATTACGGATGGAAGGAGAAGAGGACTAAATGATGATGGAGAGCAATGTTGGGAAGGATTTAGAAGATTTGCTACATATCATATATCTGCATAACTATTAAATTCTATGAATTGCTAGAATTCTGTGATTTGCATGAATCATATGATACCTGAAAATTTAGAAGAATTTAGAGACGCCAGTGAATCAGAGAAAATCAAAAGATTTCAAAGAACTTAACAGAAAAAAATCGATTCATAAGAATAAAAACGAATTTCAAGAAATTGAAAACAATGAAGGAAAAAATACATCGGATTAAAAAAACTGCAAATACTTCGGAGGAATTCAAGTTAAAAATATGAAATTGACTAATTATTATTATAAAAAGAAAATTTCAATATTTTCCATTTTATTATTATTTTATTTCTGAATTTGACTCATTATTTAAATTACAAATACTATTATTTTAAATAACATACTAAACTTATGTCGCTTGCTGCAATTCCAAACAAATCAAAATGAAAATCGGTAATTACTAATAGTAGACTTTTTGCAAATTTCTGTTTATAAAACTAAATCTAAACGAGTTAGAGAGACAATGATATCATAAATAAACGTTAAGTTTTCATCGTAATAAGTCTACACCTCCGGAGCAAGTCATAGTGGATATCAGCCCACCTCAGGTGGACAGCGAAGATAGCGATGTCGAGCAGATTGAAGGCTGTAATTCGAAGGATTGGAAAAAATCGTTAAACAAGTTCATTGAATTCCTTTGCAGAGCACCAACCTTGTTCCTGTGGTAATAAAGGTACTGATTCCGTTATTCAAATTCCTTGCACACATGTTCCTGAAAGTGAAAATGATGAACAACTTTTGGAAAAATGGAAAAAACAAGATCCCCAAGGAGAATTTGATGATGAGGAATTCACGCTCAAAGTGAACAGCCTTCTTGAGGCTTTCGAAATACATGAAAAATCACTGCAGGAGGCAGACAACTTGAATAAACTTGATTAACCAAAGGTCGACGCAACCTTAGGCTGTAGCAAGGTGGTACCAACGCAGCGAAGAAGTACTGTCTGTTTCACCAAAGAAATGACTCTAGAGTCTATTAGGAGGACACAACGGTGTGACAAAAACGTATAGATGCGTCCGAAAACGATTCACATGGCTCGGCCTGCGGGACCATATAAACAACTTCATACGAAATGTTCGTAAATTTCTGAAGAATGAGCTCATGAGAGCCCGTACACACATCTACAGTGTCACTTGACATTGTAGGAAAACTCACTATAACCCCGAATGGGAACCGGCAATTATTTTATAATGGTACCCATTCCAGATGAGGAATGGATCTTTAAGGTTCGTACTCGATATTCCGCTTCTCAACAAATCAGATTATCAAGTCTACCATATTCACTCAATATCCGTACCTCAAGAAGTATTCGTAACCGGCTCTGGTCGGGCGTATATAAATTTTAATTCCAGATATATCGCAGTGGATGAATCAGTAAGTAAATGGATGGACAGTAAGTCAAACTTTCGAAAGTGCCCTGCTGTTCCACACAGCACCAAACACGTTTAAAATCTGCGATATCAAAATTTCATACCAGAGCGACTCATATTGGATCAATGTGGAGACTTTAGCGGATGGATTTATTCTCTCGGCAGGGAGCAGTTAGCAGAGTTAATCTGCCCAACGCTACTATTAATAAAAATTCAGTTATCAAAGTTTGAAATAGTTCTAAGAGCTCCACGCTGTATATTGAAAACAGAGTTGGACACAATAACCCGAAGATTAACATCATGGATGTAATGCTTATAAGATCACCAAAAGGAAACGTTACCTACCCATAAAAAATGTGGAATTCTTATGGCAGATCGAGAAGAAATTACAGGCATTCAGTGAAAACAAGGCATTTCGCAAAAATCATTGAGCCCTTACTCGTGGAACTTACATGGGATTAGGTTGATTACCAACCCTGGGATTTTTTTCTCTCCTATTTTTTATCTGTCAAATCTCAATAGTAATATTAGCCTGTGTCACTTGTATTATCAAGAAGCGATCTAGGAGGTACAGTATTAGTGACGTCAAACGAATTACTCAAAATTTCAAAGAAGCTGACCTCGGACAACGCCATGAAGATAAGTTAGAATCCAAAAATATCTCCTAAAGCCACTAACACGAATTGAAATCAGATCACTTCCAAGGAGATCATCCAGCGGGCTCCTGAAAAAGCTGTTGCAAATTTTCACACAAATGTACCATATTCTCTAGATTAGGTTCGAACCACTACACAGAATCAGCTACGATGTAATAGAAATGAAATATCTTTCCTGGTCATTGGCCAGGAACGACCTTTTCAAACGGTATTCCGACCCAACCCCTCATTCTTTATTATGTATCCACGGACATCGCTTTTCAAACTGCACCAACGGACATACGCTTCTACCAAATACAGACGAACCGGTACGGCATCGAATGATGGCATCATCGGACCTAAGTTGATAAATTTAATTGACATACACAGACATATTTATGGCCGGACGAATAACACTTTTGGATCTTTAGTCGATGAAAGACAGAGTGCGAATTCAAGTGACATAACGGCGTACAAACGTGTAGCCATTTAAATTCGAAACCAGCAGAGATCGTTTCCCACCGTCAAGGATGTTTAGATTCGGCGAATCAACTTATTGCACCCTAAATAGAAACGGCGAATTCGTTTCAGTGCAGTAACAGGGCAGCCGAAAAAGGAAACATCTTGAATTAATACGATGGTAATTACGATACCACAAAATTAAACAAATTAATGAAATTAATTTGGCAGCCTGAACCTCGGGTACATTAGATTAATTAGAGATCTTTCACAGGTTATTAATATTAAAAATCATAATCTCTTACGTAACAGTTCGTTGTTTGCATTGACATAACATTTTCAAAACTAAGAATGCAAATGAAAATTCAAGGAAAAAAATTCAATGATAGTTCAATGTTTTACTTTAATTTTGTTTCAACTTCAGGCTACAAGGATTATCATGTTTCATTTTACAATTTTTTCATGTTGATAACACAATATGTTCTTGGTTTGGCGTGATACAAATTTACCATTTCCCACAAGCAATCGAATTTCTTTATCGGCGGGAGAATAGGGTCATCGAAACTCGAATTGCCGGTTCTGATTTGGCTCGGGAATTAGCCTAATGTATCCAGTTTTTCAAGTACATATGCTATTACTTTATGAGAAGGAGTCCTGCCTGAAGGAGAACTGTATCTGCCATGAAGAGGAGGCTACTGAGGAGAACTCCGGGCAGCTATATTTTGTCTTGCACAAGAAGAAGAACCAGGATTACGTTTGCCATTGGGATTATGTTCGGGCTTTAGTGAATCGTAATTTTCCATAGCTTTAATAAAACTGTTTGGGAAGATTGGGTGATTTTTGCATGCTGGACAACACCTTATTTCATCTGGGGTCAAATTATCATATGCGCCGCTCATTATATTTATCTTTATTCGCAAATCATTTTCAGCTGTCCTATATATTCCATGAAGAATCCCACTATAATCCAGTATCGCAAAAACGTCGCCTTTGAATGTTGATAATACAATATATTCTTGGTTTGGTCCAAGCAAAGTATCTTCGAAATTCAAATCTCTGGTTCTGGTTTGTGAAAGGAATAAGCCGAACATAGCCAAGTTGTTCTATTGCACATCCAAGTACTTGGACAGGAAGAGGCCTTTCCACAGAGAACCTGGACCTGGTACGAAGATTAGGCTCCTTAGAATAAGTCAGGTCAGGTGAATATCGTCTGTTAGTAGAAGAAGAAACAGGGTTACATTCGCTATTAGGATTCCATTCGGACTGTAGTGAATCGTTATTTGCTAAAGTTTTAATGAAACTGTCGGGGAATATTGGGTGAAATTTGCCCACTGGACAATCTCGTGTTTCATCTGGAGTCAAAATATAAAGTGAGCCGCTTATCATATTCACTTTAATTCTTGATTTTGCTCTATGTGTCGTATAAATTCCACGAAGAATACCGCGATACTCTAATATTGCGAAAATATCACCATTATATGCTGATAATACAATATGTTCTTGGTTTGGAACTGGAATAAACGTACCTTCTTTTGTTCGCAATCTAATTGGATAACGAGCAGGAAAAACGTATCTTCGAAATTCGAATCGTAGGTTCTGATTTGTGCTGGGAATAAGCCGAATGTATCCAAGTTGTCCAAGTGCATATCCAAGCACTTTAGGTAAAGGCGGCCACCTAGGAGGCGACCTGGCTTCAGCATGAAGAGGAGGATCCTGAGGAGAAGTCCGGTTAGGTAAATGTTGTCTGTCAGAAAAAGAAGAACCAGGGTTACGTTTGCTATTAGGATTCCATTCGGACTGTAGGGAATCGTTATTTTCTGACGTTTTAATAAAATTTTTGGGGAAGATTGGTTGTTGTTTTCCCACTGGACAATCTCGTATTTCGTCTGTTGTCAAATTACCAATTGCTCCACTCATCATATTCACTTTAATTCGGGATTTGGCTTTATGTGACGTATATATTCCACGAAGAATCCCGCTATACTCTAATATTGCAAAAATGTCACCATTGGATGTTGATAATACAATATGTTCTTGGTGTCGCACTGGAATAAAGGCACTTTCTTCTGTTCGTAATCAAATTGGATAACTATCAGGAAAAACGTATCTTCGAAATTCGAATCGTAAGTTCTGATTTGTGCGGGGAATAAGCCAAATGTATCCAAGTTGTCCAAGTGCATATCCAAGCACTTTAGGTGAAAGCGGCCAGCCAGGAGGCGACCTGTCTCTGGCACGAAGAGGCTGCTGCTCCTCAGGAGCCTGAGGTATGCGACGAGAAGGAGAAGAGCGACAGTGAACAGTGCGAGGAGTATCAGGGCAATCTCTGCTTGACTGCGAACTTAATTCTGCAGAAAGAAATTGAAGATTCATGTTTCATTATTATGATTGCAAAGTCAACTGTTTGTTTGTAAGACCAACTTTTTGGTGAAAAATGAAAAAAATTAATTTCTTTATGTTTCACTATCTGTCCGAAAATGCATCTTTTTTGTTTGAAAATTAAATTCCTGCTCTAAATTGAGATGTTCAGTTTGATAATTCAACTTTGCTCGAACAAATTCGTCTTTGTGCCGCGTTTCATGTTCTTTGATATGTAATGACCATCATATCTATGACGTCGGTTACGTCTCGTTTTCTCGGGCCTATTCCTCGTTCTCGAAATATGATTAAATATTATACTTTTTTCCATTACTGATTATTTTGATATCAGATGCGACTATGTTACGATTTTTTCAAAGATTTAATTCACTCTATTTGGTATGTTATTTTTTTCTTATTGAAAATTTATTTTTCTGATTATAACATTAGACTATACGAAAGAGAAAGGTAAAATGATTGGTATATTTTTAATTTATTTGGAGTCTAAAGAAGTTAACACTAATTTAATATTTTATATTTCAAAGTAGAATTTTAAAATGTGGTGGTGTCTAATGTCTACGTTTGACAAATAAAATATATTTGTCAGAATATTTGAAAAATCGAAAATTTGAAAATCGAGCATTTTTTCTAACCTTAGATTTCGGAATTTTTTGAAAATGCTGTTTACCAAAAATGCGGTCGGGGTAGTTTAGGACAGATTATCGTGGGGCAAGTGGGGACGATTAAACGATTTAACGTATTTAAGTAATGCTAGACATAGCTAGTGTATTTATGTTATTGCTTAAACTTTTGCTTAAACTTGGAATTTTTCCAGTCTATACCGAAAATGTAGAAAGATGAAATCTGCAAATGATATAAAGTGACTCGATAAGCCTTTTTCGTACTTGAACACAAATGGAAAATTAAAAAAGTAAGTCAAATGTCTTTAAAAGTGATTGTTCCAACTTTCTTCCTTTTTAAAAATAACTACTTATTTTCTAAATTGAAATCGCTTTATTTGTCCCAACCTGCCCCGTATACGGGGCAGGTTGGGACACAGGTCGCGATCTCACTTATACACTCGCCAAATTTTATATAATGAATATTATGCGCCCAAAAAATGCACATCAATAGCCAAGGATTGACTACTACTACTACTAGAAAGACGCGAAAAATTCTGAAGTCGTAGTTGTCTCAACTAGACCCGATCTCCGCTTCATTTTAAACATGAGAACACTTTTCTATGCTGAAAATTTTAAATATGGTAATATTTTCAAATTATTACAAAAGATTTGAAAAAAGTTTCAGAAGTATTTCAAAGAATTTATAAACTTTTAAAAAGATTTCAATAAATTTCACAAAGATTTCAAAGATTTTGCTAAAATTTCAAATATGTTAATGTGTGTAAAATTCTTTGAACTACAAATAACCTGAAAATATACCTATCTTTCTACATCTCTGTTTAATATATTCTGTTGTTCTAGTTGGCAAAATAAGTTATTAATAAAAACAAAGCAAAATACTAATAGAGCGAAGTTGTATCTTCGTAAAAAATCGTAACATATTCTTGTTTGATATCAAATTAATCAGTAATGTGCAAACAAGTATAATATGTTATCGGATTTCGACTTTAAATATTCATTGCAGAACGCTAATTAGCATTAGCGCATCAGAGTGACGAAAGAACGGTCCCGCGAGCTGTCCGCTCTGCTAGCGCACATATGTCGCATTCCTCGGAAAAATCGAGGCGAGAAACGAGAAAAGAGGACACAAGACGAGGCAAAACGAGATGGGGAATACCGAGTCAGCAGTTATATCTCGTCTCGTCCCGCTCGTTCCTCTGGATTTCTCGCTCGGCGTCAACACTACTATATTGTCATAATTTTTGCCGACATAAATATACAAATGGCCATCATATGAACACAAGCTGGAAAGGGCGACTTTATGTTTGGTCCACAGGCCTGAGAAATTGTCGTATTCATGCTTGTATTATATAATTTATAATAAAAGTAATAGATATATTATATTAGTATATTCACTAATAGAATCAAAGATGGCCGCCAGAGAGAAAACGAAAGTATAGACCCTCCTCATTTTCTCAATGTAGAGGAAAAACTGATTAATGCTTTAGTGAATAAGTGGGTTGCCAAATGTAACTAAAGAATATTCTATTGTGTCATCAAAGTGCAAATATATACGTAACTAGTCGTTATCTCACATATATGTGAGATGACGCCGTTATTAGTTTCAATATTGTTCTTCGGAGATGAGATTATTAGATTTTTATCTCAAAGGTATTGGTTTGGATTAGTTATAAACTATGTAACAAAAAGATTGTTAGAAAGGAAAGTTTGTTGAATCATTTAAAACCCCAGAGAAAAATCAATGTGAAATAAAGAACAAACAATACCATGATAAAATACGTGTGCTTTATTTTGTACTCTGCAAATCAAATCAATTATTGTCACAAAAAAAAAAAAAAAAATCTTCCACTTTTAAAGAATTTTACCATGAATGATAAATAAGTACACACGTAATGAGTATGAGAATAGGGCAATAAAATAATAAATTTTGTTGTCGCCTATCTCATTCAAACTCCGCCAGATTGTAGTGCTAGTGGACCTCTTTAAATTCTGTGAAGGGGGCGCTTCTAGTACAACGGGTTCTCAAGTTACAGGGGGCCGAATTTTCGACGATTCACCCCGACTGCTAACTTTCAATTGTACATAACTCCTGATATAGTTATTCAATTTTACTTTTTTTTATGAGGGTTTTGAAAAGGTATTTTAATAAGGTTGACAATAAAAATAATTATAAAATGATAAAAAAATTATTTCACCTTGATTTTTCATTTTTAAAAACATTTTTGTGATTTTCTCCCAATGCGGCATTTTTGATATTTTTTTGAATAGTCTAGAAAAAAAGCTTGATTTTTTCTCTTGAAAAAAATCCTAAAACGAGAATGGGATGGAAAGTATTGGTTGAGTTATAGAAGGTCGTAAGAGCGCGAGTGCCCCGCGCCAACTAGCCACGGCGCTACTAGGCGTGCAAAGAAGAGCAACGTGAACATTAAATTGAATAAAAAAATCATTTTTTAAGTAACACTGTGAGAGGCAAGGGTACTCACACCAAAAAGCACCCCAAAACGTGAGAGGCAAGGACTCACGTAAAAAAAGCACCCCAAATTGTTAAAGACAAAGAGATTAACTCAAAAAAAGTCTTTTATAATTTTATAATTTTATTATTAACTATCGTTTTCCTGAAATGGAACTATATTGATAATTTCATTAAGAAAATATTTAAATCGTTCGCCAGCTACATAAAAGTAAGAATAAAATAAAATATTTGTTACGCGCTAACAGAAAAATCATTTTGATCAATTATTTGAACCACTGAGTCACTACAGTACGCCTAGTAGCGCCGTGGCTAGTTGGCGTGAGGCACCCGCGCTCTTATGACCTTCTACAGCTCAACCAATACTTTCCATCCCATTTTCGTTTTGGGATGTTTTTCAAGAGAAAAAATCAAGCTTTTTTTCGAGACTAATTAAAAAAATATCAAAAATGCCGCATTGGGAGAAAGTCACAAAAATGCGTTTTAAAATGAAAAATCAAGGTGAAATAATTTTTCTATCGTTTTATAATTATTTTTATTAGAAACCTTGTTAAAATACCTATTCAAAAACCTCATGAAAAAGTAAAATTGGATAACTGTATCAAGAGTTATGTACAATTGAATGCTGGAAGTCGGGGTGAATCAACGAAAATTCGGGCCCTTGTATCTTGACAACCCGTTGTACTAGGTGCGCCCCCTTCACAGAATTTAAAGAGGTCCACTAGCACTACAATCTGGCGGAGTTTGAATAAGATAGGCGACAACAAAATTTTAGGCGGGGCCACTTGGCAAATTTTACCCCCTAAGATTTGAAAATATGCGTACATTAGATTACTTTTAAAATAAAACCACTATATACTTCTTTTTAGACAAAATCATGTTTAAACATAAAAAATTGATTTTTTTAAAGGAAACTGCGCTCAGTGTGTAAACATATTGTAAAGGCAAATCTTTCAAAAAAGGTAACGGAAGAGAATCGAGTGATGTTCTCGACTTATTTCGAAAAAATCGATTTCTTGAAGGTTAAAGTTGAAATACTTTGTAAAAAATCATTTTATTAATCCAAGATTCACGTGTTTGATGGAAAATCAATCATGCAAGGAATAAGCCGAAAATGTCAAAGTTGTTTTAGTGAATATGCAAGTCATCTTTGGTTTATTTTAGTCACATTTTAAGTTAGAAATGATTACAATGTCAAGGAATTGTGTTTAAAAAGGATACCTCATTTCAGAACCTATTGTACAGGATGGCAAATGAAAAGGTGTTGAAACTAATTGATTACTATTTTTGATCAGGTACAGGAATCAGGAAAATAAAAAGTTGCAACTGCAAAGTTTCATTATGGAGTATAATTGCATGATTTTAAAAGTCTTATATATTTTGGAAAGGAACATCTTAAGAAAAACCGAATATTTGTCTGAACACGGCACAATAAACAAACGTTTTTTTGAAACAATAAAACGCACTCTCTCTTAAAGTACCAGAAATATCGTAAACCGTTATTTGAATAGCCGCTTTGAGTTTCTCTACGTTTTGGGTTGACGGGTGTAACAAATGTAGCCATTTAGCCAAAAATGTGCTGCTTTGATGAAAACAATGATATTTGGATCGATCTCTCCATCATACAACATTTGAAGCATCTGCTTGGAAAACTATACTTGCTTGGCCATCGCAGCATTTGTTGGCATTTGATGTGTAGATGTTTTGAAAGGATGAAGTTTCAAAAAGTTCTTCAGGATTATTCTCAATGTTTCTGGGTTTAAGTGTAGTGCTTGCGCTGCTCCGCGTATCGAGGATTTAGGGTTATTCTGAAAATATTCCTCCACCTGTATAATCTATTTACATTTTCATCCTAATAAGAAGGTATTAATTTCATGTAAAATTTGATTTTGTTGGTGAAACTGCGCAAGATAGAAAAAAGATGAAGAGGCGGTAATTATGCACCTGGAAAAGATTTACAAATTCGTTATGAATTATTTTTTGATTTGACGCTTAGTTTTTATTTTATTCGTATAAAAGTATAAAAATAAAAATGTTGGGACAAACGACAGAAGCTATGAGGAAAATAAATTCACAAAAGTTTTTTACTCAAAAAAGAAGTAAAAATTTAAAATTGATCCTTTTTTGATGAGAAACGTAGTTCTTGTTTTAATCACGAAAAACGATATTACAAATAAACAAATTGAATTTTTGGAAAAAAGACGCAAGGTACAATAAAATTTTTTTTTTCAAAACTTAATATTATTTGACTTTCAAAAACTTGATAAGTGAATAACTCTGTTTTTATTCTATTGGGTATGGCCAAAGCGTAAAATCCCCGAGGGATAGAAATTCGAAATTTACATAAGATATCATGTGTGCATTGTTTTAAAATATAGTAAATGCATCAATGATTGCTTCAAGAACGTATATAACATTTTTCAAAATGAAGAAAAATAATAGATGAAACTTTCCTGCAAAAATATTTCGTGACAAATTGGTCTTTTCATTCTAGCTAAACCCGTTCTAGTTTCGTTGTTGGTTATGAACATAACCTTAAAAATTACCGGTCGAATGTCAAAAAGCGGATTGAGGATGAATATTTTAATTAATACAGGATTTCAGGGTATAAGTTATTCAATCGATTTTCACCCTGAAACATTGAATAAGGGAAAAATTTTAGCTGTTATTCATGTGGTGAGGGTGCAGGAGTTGAAAGTGAATATGGAATAAGCAAAATTCAGTGAAGTGTCGCTTCTGCCATAATCAAAAAACCTAAGAAAATTTTTTTCACATAATATATTGAATTGTTAAAAAATAAGCTTCACTTAAAACTCAAGACAACTAATAAAATACTCAATGTCATTTAAATTTAAATAAAATATACTCCATAAATATTCTGGAATAATTAAACTTCCTAACCTCAAAATCTGACAACTAGCATGACTTTTACAAAAATAATAGATCGTATAAATATGCGAATATATATCATATTAATTATCCAGATGGCACAATAATTTGTACAGATACCTTTCTCTAAAAACAAGAATATTGAAGTACTGTATGTGATATTTGTAATCCGATAGATTTACTGTCATAGACAGAT
>CAKNWU010326424.1:3080-18692 GCA_932072015.1 Andricus quercustozae
ATTGATGGAATACAAGGACGAATAAACAATTAAATTTATTTATTAATGGGCCAGGTGTTTTTTATTGGCCAGTGTTCAGAGATTTGTGTAGCTAATCATAGATTTATACTAATTATAATTAAATCAACTAATTTGGACCTATTTTTGAAGTGAGTTAATTCAATTTCAAAATCAATAGGTATCTTAATATAATTTAATAATCGTGATTCTGCCTGGTTGACCATGTTAGCATCTTATTAATTTTAAATTATTGATATGGATGCAGAGGCTCTTCTAAACTGCAGAGACGAGAGAATCGTTTCCTTTTCAATTGCGGGTTCTTTTTCCCATTATTATTGTTTCCATGAAGATCTCTACTAAGAAAGAAAATGGGATTTTCTTTAAAGCCAATGATAACAGGATGAATTGAGTTTCAGATTCCCAATTGTAAGTATATATTTATTCTTATGTTCGTCCACGTCAAAATTTATACCTAGCAAATGTGACAAAAATGACAAGGTGAAATTCATTGGACCGATAGAATTTTTCAATCACCAAGTTGTCTCCTAATTCTACTGCTCTATCGTCAAATGGCAAAAAGGAAAGAACGCTCCTTTTTCTATTTTTTTGTCGTTTTAAGCGGGCGAGATTTATTCGTAGCGCCAATTATTTGTTTAATAATTGCCTCTAGTCTCTTTTCATTTGCACGGTACCCTGCACGAAACACAGGCGAATACCTGTCATTACTTAAATTCGCTTTGATAAAAAATATATCCCGTTCCCATGAAAGAGAATTGCAGTTGTCACGAAAAAATTTGTGCTCCATGTTTTGCATGCCAATAAAGGATCACGGAGTTTTATTTCCGTGAACCGGATACGACGCGCCGAAAACGCTCGTCCTGCCTCCCGCCGGCCGAAGATTTTAATTTACTTCACGTCATGATCGATAGATATAATATTTTTGGTTAATTAATCAATTCGGGTGGTTCACTCCTGTTACCAGGAAGAAAAAGTATAATTTCGTTAATCAAGATAGGAGGTATAAATGGATAAAAGTAAAAAATCTGGGTAGTTCCTACTCGTGCCAGGTTTTCCAAGAAATTGCATTGATGAGTTTTGTTCGATGTGCCTTGACGGTTCATACCAGGGATGCATTAGGTAGGGATTTTTGCTGATCTGAAAAATATGGATGAGAGTGGAAGGAAAATGCCATGAGATTTAAAGCGATCTTTGCAATTCTGCGGAACTAGGTAGCTTAATTCCTTGGCTAGGATTTTTTCACCTACGAGGCAGGAGCCTTTTCAGCACATAGCGAGAATTAAGAGTCTCGATATTTTCTGTGCTTATTATAATTTTAAATTAAATTCGCATCAAAATTGATGCAGGTTAGAATTTTCAACTTATGATTTAGTCTAGTATCTATTATTTCCAACCTTAATTTTATGCAAAGGGAATTAAGCATTTTAGTATTCCTTTATTGCTGAGCAAGCACGTGGCATTGTTTTGACGTGTCCACGTGCTTATCCTGTCAGGCAGTACAGAATTTAAGTCGAGTGGCAGAGAGCGAGACGGACTATTAGGTGGACTTGGAAGGAGAAGGAGAGAGAAGGCTGTAACTATGGCTGGTCGAGGCACGTCATCTTATTTTGACTGTCAAAGTATATCATGGATATGCGTAAGAGATAGAGAGAGAAAGATAGATAGATAGAGAGAGAGAGAGGGAGAGAGAAAGATAGAGAGAGAGAGAGCGAGAGAGAGAGAGAGAGCGCTCCAGAGCCCTCTTGGCGGGAGAAGGATCGTTCGTTCCTTTTTACCAATGAAAAACAAATTATATTTGTGATTATAAATAATAATTTGTATTTTTTAAATTATAAAAATTTCTTTTTCAATAAAGTTAATAATGATAATTTAAAAAATATAAAATTTAAATATAAATAAATTTATTTCACATTTTTTATCCTTCTACAAGAACTAATTTATCACTAGATTCATAGGAATAATTTATTATATATTTCATTTTTACTAAGATTACTTCGATTAAGACTATCTAAATATTTAATTTCATTAAATAAGGATTTAAATTAATATAATTTATTAATATTCAAACCTTTAATTATTTTTATTATAATAAATAATTTTATTAGATTATTTCCATACATTTTGAATTCAATAAGTCAATAATTGACAAGTTGTTTTTGTTAACTTTAACAAAATACATTTGTCAGTTCAGCTACATAAGTTTAATATTTTTAAACATACAGGAGTACTTTAAAAACTTCCGGCATTTGCATTATTTATTCTCTAGGCATATCAAGTATGTTTGTAGCAAATTTGTATTAGAAAAAGTCCTCATAATTATCAAAGAAACCTAAAAAAAAAACATGGATGTTGAAAATATTTTTTAAAAGAAATAATTTCAACAAAAAATACAAAAATCAGTATTTTGTTTTCATTTTTTCATACTTACGGCGATTTTTCTTGAAAGATCTCTCACGCTTTGGAGATCGCAGTGGCTTTGTAAAATCAAATGGTTCTCCTCCGTCAGGTAAGTCTGAACCATCCTGTTTTCTTCGGCCGCCACAATTGACACGTAAGATGGAACTGCTCCTGCATCTGTGTCCGCATATTTTATTTTTTGTTATTTCGAAACGCTTGAATGTTTCTCATATTTTGATGATACGTGTTATTTATTACAAGTGCTTTTTAAGCGCGGTAGTCGTGAAACTGACAAACAAGGTATCTCTAATAAGATACCATGATTTTGCTTCGACACGTCTTCTGTTTTCAGCGGAGCGAAGAAATAGGACGTCCTATGTCCACGCTGCAAAGATGAGGATTGGACCATAAGAAATAAGATTTTTAACATTTTTTAAATGGTGGAGAGGTGCAGAGGTGCTGATACTTGTGGCTCGTGTCCTTCTTCAGACCTCTTCGCTCAAGAGCTTTCCTAGTCCTCTTGTGGACTGTGAGGGCAACTTCCTTCAGTAACAAACTGTAGTAGCAGTTGGTCGCATGTACAAAGTTTACAAATAAATGAGCGTCATGATTGCATCTTAAAATCCATGCCCGATTGGCATGAACATGTTTCTCTTCGCTTTGCTTAAGTCCTGCATTCTCTGTAGGATGTTCTTTAGCATTTTGAAAAGCTTTGCCCTCTCCTCCGCAAAGAGAATCGCACTATCCAAGTCGTTTTTTGCCGCCGATCTGTGGCTCGTGTTCAATTCCTCCGACACATCTAACTCAAATCCATACACGTCACTCAAGCTCTGGTTTTCGTATTGCTTCAATCTTGTTCCGACGAGTAGCTAGAGCAAACCGGTTCGCCCCCGTAGAGCCCGGCATGCAGGAGTAATGTTTGAATACTCTAGGAGGCGACCTGGTGTCCTAGAGAAACCGTAAGGAACACCACACCCTGGTCCTATGGAGACTTTGGCACGCTTGTTAAGGCCTTGGTTTGGGTATTTTTCATGCTGAAACATCCCTATTATTTAGTCGTGTAGCAGTATTCAGCAAAAACCCTTGGTACAGGGCCCCTTTATCCGCAACCTGATAACGCGCCCGGTAGCCTGATCAAAGGCGCCGGGGTAGGTAGTTGTAATAGTAGTAGTAGAAGTAGTGGTTTACAAGCAAGATAATTTTCGCAAATCTGATCAGATTGGATTCAGCTTTGTCACACTTTTTAAGGCCTTTAAATATAAAAGTTCATGTTACGAACATATTAGGGTGGGTAAAAATTCTGCGTTCAACGATTTCACTATTCGTTTCGCCACATCGGGCATCGACATGTCAACGAAGACAATGGCGTAGAGAGATAAACAAAAGATCGGTATCCGGGTAGCACGTGTGTTCCCTTCTCTTCGGACTCGTCAGTTTTGGCATCAGGCATTCTCCGTTCAATTAAGAACTTATAAAAACGTGAATACTGTGACGAGTCCGGCGATCCACCATAGAATGCCGTATACACAATTCCTCTTGCGTCCCTTCCGTCCCTCCCTACTCATGAATCCTATAAACACATATCCATACTTTAGCTGCTGCCACATGTCAGCTAACCCACGTGCGTGGATCTGACCAAATGCTAAGGGCTGAAATGTAATGGGAAAGAACACCTCCCAGATACAACATTTCGCAAGCTCTAAAAGATTCCGATTGTGAACTCTCTAAAATTCGATCAGGAATTCTTTTTAATTGATAGGCCAACTTCCTTCCGCAATATCATCGAAAGAACGGTCAGAGGATAACGTACTGGGTTTTCAGCAATCAAATTGCTCGTCATGCAGGCATGTCAATGATCCAAAATTATTCCTTGCAATTCTTTCGGTTTCTAAATCCATACTGCACATAATTCCCAACCAAAAATCACCTGAGGCGCTTCAACGAAGCACATCACAGATAATCCAAATTCTCAGTTTGTGGGGCGACGCGTAGTAGTTCGGACACTCCATATCTACCAAACAGCTGCCCGTCTGAAGATCGGTAATCGCATCTTTTAGTAGATTTCTAAAGTCATTCGCGACGGACGTTGAAATAAATCCGAAGATATAAAATTTCCCTTCCAAAGAAAAGTTTATACAAACTACGCTAGTTCGCACCATGGCCTCTAGCTAATTTTGTATAGAAAACAAAATAAAATCATCTTTCACTCATTAATTAGTAAGATAAGCATTGTGGCCATTTTGATTTATCAAAACAGACCTGGTATGCATTGTGGCTGCCAGAATAATTTTGACAACATTAAATAAACTAACGAGAAGCGATACGACGGAGAGTGCCGGTATCTCGAGTTGTACTAGTGTTGAATAAAAGAAAATTCGACATATGAGAAAAATTTGAGTGCCTGCTTTGCGAGAGTGAAAACAGAGAGAGAGTTACCTTTATCTCTCTCTCATTCTGACCTGCTACAGTGGTAGAAGTTAGACAAGTTCCTGGAGGGGTGACCGAAATAATGTCGGTATCGTGCCCAACCACTTAGTATTTTCTAACAGGACAGGCGAGATTTTTTTAAATGTTATAATTAATAAAAGATTTTGTTATTAAAAATAAGATCAATCACATTTTAATTAATTTAATTTTTTTAACGTATCCTGTTCCTGACATTATGAGTAATTGATATGCAAATCATTTTTTTTATTCAATAACATCGAGTATAAGACAACAACAACCATGGATGGGGATTAGAGGAACGAAGACGCCCATAGAATTTAAATCAGCTTTCATTAAAATGTCTATTGAAATATGGGTAGCCTGAAAGCCTCCAACACTAAACTTATAAAATTTTTTTTTTAATTTTATATTATTATTCGTTAACCAGATGCTTTGGTTTGAAATATATATTATACATATATTATATTTATAACGTCTGCCTCGACGAACGAAGCCAATCTATCCCCTCTCCTGCAACTTCTATGCAACCTCGCGCTCATTTTCGCATGTATCTTCAAATTAAGGAAATCCTGTTCCAAGAAGAAGAATAAAACATTATCATGGTAATTCACCAAAAACGTAACAATTAAAGGATCAAAATCTTAAAAGTATATTTTCGATAACAGTATGCATCTGGAATGCTATTCGCTAATCTACAAACTCAATTAAATTCTAATAAAGTTGAACAGATTAGTTAGAAGTGAAAATTCTCAATTGACTAAGAATATTCTTGAATTAAAATAAAAGCGGTTCTCGGCTGAGCAGCCAGTCTCGCTGCGATAAAACTGCAATTTAAGTACATTCCTGCAAACTCAGGATATAGCCGCGCTTTCATACCTTCAGTCATCCCATGAATCTCCATCAATAATATGAATTCAAAACAGTACTTTTCCCTACTTCTCCTAGAGCTTTTTTCTTTCACGGCGGAACTTGCCGAAATTCTTAGGGCAGTTTGCTTCCAAGTTTGTTAGTGTCAAGTCTGAATAAAAGTGTTCTTTGAACAAGAAAAGTGGATACAGGTGGAAGTGATTTCTAATTGGAGGATTCCTGCCTGTTCAACACCGAATATTGCGCACTTCGTCCTACGTAAATAGCAAGGATAGGAGAACCAGAATGTACGGTTCAGTGTCGATATCAAGGTTCTAAAGTTAAACGTAAAAATAGTAAAACGGAAACGCTTAAGGGGCTTAGATCTCAGTGAGATATAAATGGTTAAGGAGTTATTGAAATAAAAAATTCTAAGCGGAAAAAGAATTCCATTTATCCATTTCAGAAGGGAAAGAGAAAAGGGAGATAGATAGTAAAACAGAATAGTTAGGCGGGATACGCATATGTTTAATCGAGTAGGGCCCAACGATAGAACTGTGTCTAGCCTGGAACTGTACCCTTTACGTGACCTTGTCAATGGTGAAAAGATTGTGTTGCCCGCTCTCTTTTTTCCTCTCTTGCGGCAAATAGAGAATAGCGGTAATTTAAGTGGACATATATCATTACTTATTTGAGAAATACTGACGAGATAAGAACAGTTAACAATTCCATGAGCATAAGTGATCAAGAAAGGCCGGGTTTTGAAATTTATTAAAAAATTCATGTTAGACTATATCTCAACTGATGGGCAACATTTTTCCAAATGCCTAATTTTTTGGAAAGCGAAATTGCTTCACAAAACGGTAGAAATCGGGCGGGAAGGGAAGTTCGAAAAAAGTACGGAAGTAAAAATTTGACTGGGAATCTAAATCTTTGGGAAGAAATAAGTCTGCTAAATTACGGTGAAAATGTGAAGAACCTGCATTTGTGATCCATAAAACTCCTGAGGTTGTTCTAAGGCAATTTGTAACTTTCGTAGCTCCACCACGTCTAGATCCGGAGTCGAGCTTCATGAAGTTGAAAAGCGACGCAACATTTTCAGCGCTATTTGACTACCTTACTAATCCCGCAAATTAGCGGGAAATGCAGTAAAGGAATAACATGGATACAATTTAAACATTCAAAGTTTAATTCAGAATTTTCCAATCGGTAAAATTGATAAATTACCAATCCAAGTAAGTGGATCAACCTACTTTAAAGAAAATTCTTCTTATTCACGATCTGGTCCTGTGCAGGCCTTTTTGACAATAAAAAATGATTACTACCAAATCTAAGGTATTCACTGTCCTAGTTGGAGTATAGTAATGGAACTAAATAAAAATAAGTAAAATTAAAATCGAAAAGGCTAATTTTCATACAAGGTTCTCTTCAATTGAAATTGAACTCGCGTACAAATTTCATAGCCTAACAACGAGCTTCAATAAGTTAATTCCTGATTAATTTTGACTGAATGAATAGTTTGATAGGTATGAATCATGTAACAGATGTTTAATAGGCCTTCATCAGATGAAGCAGTATTTAAAAGAAAACACCAAGCAAGTCAAAATAATCTTGAGAAACCACGACCTCGGGAGTCAGACGGCATGTGCGAGAAAATAATACTTTCTCTAGAAAGGTGTATCAATTTAGAATCATGAATCTTTTTCGGTCCACTGACGATACTTATTTCAACTGAAGTAATTGATGAAGATTATCAAGGATGATAAAATTAACACTTAGCTGTCCCTGTTGATAAGTTACATGAGTATAACATCAGACTAGAATGTGTAGTAGTAAGAATAATAGGAGCTTAGGGAGTAGTCGGAGAAATAAACTTTATGAACTTTATGTTTTTCATTGTAGAGCATCTGTCCTTTTTGCATGGTTTCTCCATGTTACTATGGCCGAAATAAATTTCTTGCTTACGATTAGCTACCTTGACTCCATACGAGCAATTTGTCTGGTTAATCAGAATTGCTATCATCCACCTTACCGTAAAATTTGAAATGGCAAACCCAGGCGGTACTATTACCGACCCCCAATATAACGCAACAAATTCAGTTCTTGGGATGAGACTCAATATGCCAGAAATCATCGCTAACCAAGCGGACGCGCCTATGGCTATGGCTTCTATGATGTATGACCTTGCAACAGAGCACGAGCCACTTAAGATCTTTCGATGGCAAGAATCCTCCATTAAAGGATTTCTTTTAAGATACCGTGAATAGTGCGGTCGACATCACTAAGGATACCGAAGCTACCTATATCAAAGAAATTTTAAGCAAGCTATTAGGCGTGACCCAGGAAAGCGTCACAAACAAAAGATTTAGCTACATCAAAGAGGTTGAGAACTTGCGGATGGAACAATCGAAAAACGTCAGCGCAGACTACATGGGATATTAGGCGAAGTTAAACAAGCGCTAGAGGACAAAATATTGCCTGGGATAATGGAACCTATATTAGATTACGCATTAGATTCCTTCAAACGCGGATTGCCTAGCGCAATGCCCATGTTTGTAGTAGACACAAAAAATCCAAAAGACTTGTCGGAGGCTTATGAACATGCCTTGAACATCGAAGAAAAACTGAAAGCGTCCCTGAAGGAGGAGGCTTCAATTTATCATGTAACGACAAAAGACGTCACAGTCAAACTTTCTAACACCAATCCTCCCTTGCATGCGCGATCCGCTAGTCCTTTTCAAAAAAGGCAAAATCAATAAAAAATTCGGGGGTTGTAAGCATCCCTTCACTGAACTCTAATCATCATTTTCCTTATATCAATCAACATTATCAAACTTACGCTAATCAATAAGCGGGTTATAATCACCCAGGGCAAATACCAGCTATGTGGCAAATCCCTAAAAATCTCCACTTATCGTATCAAAATATTTGGCAAGGTCAGCCTAAGCCGATTATTCAAAATCGATTTTCCTGGCCATTGCAACAGAATTTAAATTCTTTTAATCCTAGTTAGTGCCCGCCATTTCTTCATACATTTAAGGAGCCTATGGGCTCCTTATCATGCATGCAAATATTTTTTGAAACTCGATACTGTATGATTATTGAAATACATTCCTTTTAAACAAACAAATTAAATTAACTCTTCTCTATAAAATTGAAACGTATATAGGCCTGTACTTATGGGGTACTTATGACCTCATGCGCTTCACTGATAATTGTCACTGCACAACGAACTTCGATTTCTATTTGGAGTCCTCAAATCCCCTACGGGCCATGTCTAGGATTATTTAACAATAGTGGTCTCCTCGGCAAGGTAATTTTAGTTTCAGTTCACTGGGCATACCATTTCAGGCAGTTACAGATTCCTTCAACTCAATTCTGACTCGGCGCCTCCATGTAGCGACGAGTCCAAAGCTTTAAAAATGCTCAACAATGAAAATTCTAGAGGATGCCGAAGGATCTATTATAGCGAAACCCATTTAGAAGAATTCCCGGTCATTAGTACGTCTGCACCATAATTTCGCAGCTTAGATACCACCCTTTTCGTGGATCCAGGATCGGCATTAAACCTCCTGAAGCTGAAGGCTAAAGTTGGGTGAAATAATGGACACACGGTGCGAACAAACGCGTGCAATATCGGAAAGAATTGGCTCTGCTGGTTTTTCTTTAAATGAAATTTGGAAGTGTGAGTTTTATCAAATTATTCAACAAAATCCCAATTTGAGAATGAACTTGAAAAACATCCATTATTATCTAAGAAACTACTTGATCCACGTGTTGATGTTTGGTGGGCGAACGAGAAACACTATGGCATACTATGAAATGTCTGGCAAAGAAAAAGGGCTTTTCGCATACATTACCACTTCATACCTATCAATATCAAAGTACGGTAAGTTTCCCATTTGTCATTCAAAAGCAGGCGTGGGTGATAAATGTCGGGTACTAACAGGGCCTGCAAACGGAGACCTTGATCAAGTTGAAGGGCTTGTATATTGCTCTTTGTTACCACTTCGTCGTGAATTTCACCTAATATTACCAGTAGAAATGCACAGTAGTAGTTGTTCGCATGAGGATCCCCAACAACGTTCATTAGAGGGAACCTGGGTTGTTGATGAAATAAAGGCTGCTATTAAGTTAGGGTATAAAATACTAACAGTATTCCAGATATGGTAATATGAAGTGACCCAATATAATTCTCAAACTCGAACAGGAGGGCTCTTCTCACCAAACATCAATATGTATTTAAAATTAAGACATAAATTAAGTGACTGTCCTGTTTGGTGCAGTGATGAAGCTTCTAACGCATGCTAACAAGCAGAGTTCGAGGAAAAACAAGGGGTTGCGCTAAATCCTCAGAAAATATGTCTGAATCAGTGTTTGCGATCAGTTGCCAACCTATGTTCAAACTCCTTTCGGGGAAAGTTTGGTAAGCGTGAAAATCTCCCTCAGAGTTATATAATTACGACTCAAGAACATCTTCTAGCATTGCTAATAAACCCTGAAGTCGTAGTATCTGGAATCATACTAGTAAAGAATACCATTTTATATGTAGCATGGTAACATACTAGCACAGTGGCTCAACCTTCTCGAGTATCGAAAGTTGTCATAGCTTGCTATGTATGGTAGGCGTGCTTTGTATTATGATACAGATTCTGCAATTTATGTTAGACTGGGAAGCCCGGAGAATAAGAACTTTCATTGGGAAACTTTCTAGGTGGCATGAGTGATGTGCTACTATGCTACGACCCATGACACATTAGCTGCGAGGTGAATCTCGACTCGAGAAAAGTCCAGATGTGAAGCTACGACAAAGGGAGTTATGTTAGTGCTTTTGGGTTTGCTGGGCCAAAATTTTGTTCCTTCAAAGTGCGAAAACCAGACGCTTCAACCACAGTTAACTTCGACTCAATTCGACAACTTGTATTAGTTTTGTCCTATTTGCATGGGACTAAACTGTATTTTTTCAAGAACTGGCAAACAAATTATCATTCACCATAAGTGTATCGCTTGGTCCTCGACGTGCAGACATCTTTCCAGCTGAGTTCACACGTTGAATCCCTGATTAATTGTATTTATTTAAACAAAACAAAAAAGATATCAAATAAATAGAAAGCATTTCATTTCATCTATATTTTTCAGTTTTGAAAGCTCGCAAATTTCCTAATTTGACCAACCGAAAATTATTTCTTAGAAGTTAATGGCCACACTGGTTGAAATTGTTCATTCTCATCAGCTTTTAATGTACAGTGTTTTTTTTTCAATAGAACCAGTCTTCTAACATCGAAACGAATATCTTGTTTTAAATTTAAATCGATGAGAAATTCACCACAGAACAGTCGTCCAGCATTAAGAAGTGCAGTGATTCAGGGCCATTCTCGAAGTTTGGCATTTTCTCCTCTGATGATTCGATCTGTATCATTCAGTTGATTTCCATTTTTGGCACCACAGGAAGCTGAATCGATGAAACAAGAAGTGGTTGTAGGAGCAGTTGGCAATGCTTTTGAGAATCCAGGTTGCACTTGGATCATCTTCTGGAATTGCTGCCAATAATAGATATTCTGCTCCAGTCATCTGATATAAAAAAAAGTTAATGGCATTTAATTAATGATAAGACATTTATGGGTAATAATATATATTGGAGGGTTGATTTTTGTGACAGAATGTTCATCTATTCATATCTTCATAATATTTATTTTTCGTGTATATCTTGTTTTTCATTACATAATAATTGACACGTAGTATAATTAGCTATTAGGTATTGTAAAGAAAAATACTAGCTACAACGTTAATATGTAATACGTCTTAAAAAAACCAAATAAAGTTTTTAATTAACAGATTTGATAGGAAACTTGACCAGATCTACAATGTAATAACCATTCCTGAATAATATATACCTATATATACTTTTACTTACAAAACTCGAGAAATCGGAATTCAGATTCTAACCGAGACCATAAAAAAATATTTCTCTAATATTTTCTTTTTTATTTTGGACTGCCTTCTGTCATGGTTTTCAAAATAAAAAGTAACCACTACCGAAATTTTTTTCAAAATAACCTCAAAAGCTGACAACTTGGACTACTGCCAATGATAGATCGTAAATAATGGCACATATTTCTACTTAACTACCTATTTCATACGATAATTTCTCGCGACACCTTCCAATTTATTTAATGAACAAAAGAAATCATGAAATCTTTCTAAATCTTGATTTTTTAAATTTTCTTATGAGCACTCTCGTTTTCCCTTAATACCCGCACAACAAAATGATATCTTTGGTATATCCGTGGCATATTCCAAGGATATCTACATTTCCGCCCCGTACGATACCCACTTAATGTTCTGTGCGGGATATACACAATTTTGACAATAAAAACCAATATTTCTAAAATGCATATTAATTAAGATATGTAGAATGCCTGAAAACATAAAGATTCGCAAACATCCGTTTGACAAAAAACCGCTTTATACAAATCTCGAATATTTGGTTTCTTGCAAATTCTATTTCGGCACAATTATAAAAAAATTATTACCGCGAATTATTTTCGTAACCAATAACAGCCTACTTACAATAAAAAACAAGCCATTATCTGACAATTTAAAAGTTGGATATTATTGGATCTGTTACCTCTAACTAAATTGCGCAGTTCAGAGATCGCACTTTTCACTATCAGTATAATGGAAAAATCTTTTTTATGATCAAACACAGTCAAATTAATATATAGTGCGTTGGTTTACATAATATAAATGAGAATAGATTATAATCCGGCACGAATATTCGAGAAATTGTTGACTTTTGTTAAAGCGTCACTTATCATTGCGCGACAGTTTTCGCACATTGACAGCCGTGATAAACTTTACCTGGAAGTGACTATAGAGGATACACTACTATTATTGTAGTTTATAATATTGTACTTTGTACAAAATCTCCGGAAAAAATACCTAATATTCTTAAATAATTTGTTATTTTATTGATATGATTGAATATACATATAATTGGCAGGATATATATCTGAATTTCCAGGAATATACGAAATTATTGAATCGGGATATCTTGGGGATATCTTTGACATATAAAATTGGAACAATAATGGGATATCCTCAGTATATTCTGAGATATCATTGGGGCATTCCAGGGATATCGAGATTTCCGCCCTGTGCGATATTATTTGCAATATCCCTAGGATCTCCTGAGATATGCCCAGGATACCCCGGGAGATAATTTATGGGATACCCTGGGAGATAAATGGGATATCCCACCGATATCTCATGCTGTGAGGGTAAGATTTATATTTTCAGAAAAAAATTAATTCTGCAAATTCACCTGTAAATAAAACGAATTCGTTCAACAGCAATTGCCACTTTTTATTCGGAAGATTTCAACAGGCAGTTTCCGTGCCCGCCTCTAATACGAAAGTTATAGAAACGTTTTCAAAACGAATGTATAATGTATTTTTTTTTATATTGTCACTATACCATGAAACCAAATTCCATGCGGAGTATGCGTAACTCGTTCAGTTCTATATCCGCTTTATACTACCGAGGATCAGGAAATTCAAATAGTAAGGGTAAGTGATGTATGTTTAAAAGAGGAGACTGTTTTTAAGTCAATTTAAAATTTACGTCATGCTTATTCAAACAAATACTTATCCTCAAAAAACCGATCCGACATGGGTCGCTGATCAATCTCCCTAGCAATCCCTAGCAATCACCGCAGGTGGAGAGCTTCGCAAAGCCATCGAATGTCACAATTCACACACAAACTGACTGATAAACCGTTAGAAATATCCAAACTCCAATCACATTTACTAAGCAAAGCTCTCCAGGAGGTATACAAGTTTTGCTTCCTTTATATTTATACATCTTATATCTTGTCGCTGTAGAGTGTCATTCTTACATTTCCACCATTCTTTCCTGGATCTGTCTCTAGGTGCGCTACCATTCACTTTACCTAAATACACTTGCTTCGTCAAACGCACCTTCATCAGTTTGATATGAACATTGAACACCTTGTTCGTCCAAAAGAGTAATTCATAGATATTTTTCCATGTATATATTGAATAGCCAAGAGGACATAACGCATCCTTGCTTAACGTTCTGCTTAATATTAAACCACTCACTCAGTTGTCCATTTACCGTTATGATCGCTTGACTACCTTCATATGTTGCTTTTATTGCTTTTAAAAGCCAATCATTGACACCATACTCTTTCAGAATTTCCCAAAGTTTAATTCCATCTACTTTATCAAAGGCTTTCTGCAGATCAACAAATTCACAGAAAACTTTTTTGTCTACGCTCAAAATTTGTTCTATGATAAGTTTCAAGCTAAATATTTGACCCGCACATGATCTTCCTGGCATAAATTTTATGTGTACATACAGATCCTTCCTTTTGTTATTTCCATGACCTTACCAATAAAAATGTTCATTAATATTTTGCCTATGCTGATTAGTTAGCTGTTAGCTCTATAATTACTTTATCATCCTTTTCGTTGTAGAGTGGAATGATAATCGCATTTCTCTAATCATTTGGAACTTCCCCACTCTCAGCACATATACTAATTAACTCGCTCAGCATCTCAGACAAATGGCATTTTATAACTATCTTCTTCTATGTCACAGTGGTTACGCTCGATGGCTTCACTTCCGTGAAATTTCTTTAAAAAGTCACTCTATATCTTTATCCGTATATCATACCATTTCATCATCAGTATTTTTAATTCTGACTAACTTTTGATACTACTTCCTTTCCTAAAATTCTCAATCCCGTTCCGAAATACTTTCTTATTTCCTTCAAAATCATTTGGAATTTTCTCATCCTCTTCCGCTTTGATTTTACCTTTGGTTTCTTCAAATAGTATTTTTGCTTTTCTGTTCTTATCTCTATAATAATGTTCTATTCTCATTCTCTCGTCGTTACGAAGATCTGTATTATTCAAACTACTTAAATACGCTTGCTTCTTCTCGTTAACAGCCACGCGCGGATTTCCTCATTCCACCAAGCATCTCTAGTCAGTCTTCCTACAATCGCAGTGCCAGCAGTTCTAGGAAGAACTAAATCAGTCGGACTTATATTGGAGTTCTTGGGTATTTGTAATAAACAAGTTTTTTTCTAAACATAAGCTAATCAATTTCTCCTCGTCACCTACGATTTTTGGATCTCCAAAATGAACTAGTACCCTTGCAGTAACTTCGCGTTGTACACCAACCCAGCCATCTATATCTCCAAATGGAATTATTCTTTCCTCAGATGGGAAAATCACTCTGATTATAAATTAGATTATCCGGTTATTCGAACTGGTAATCCGTGTTTATCCAATTGTAATCCCGAGTAAGCCAGAGCAAACCACTTGCAATCCAGCCAGTTCGGATAAATCCTCTAGTAATATAGAGTTATCTACATATGATCCAGCTTAATCCACTTGTAATCCAGATAATTTGTAGTAATTTAGGTATTTTGCTAAATATTTGTTGTTGCTTTTTATTGAAATTTAATATTCTTGACTGAAAATTTAACTATTCCATAATTGGTTAAGAATTGATCTTTCATAGTTCAAAATACATGTATTTTGTCGAAAATTCGTCCTTTTCAGTAGAAAATTAATCTGCTTCTTTGAAAATGAATGATTTTGATTTAAAATTAAAGTATTCGGTGAAAAAATAATCTAATTTGTAGGAAATGCAACAATTTTGTAAAAAAGGCATTTTTTGATTGAAAATTCCACTTGATTGTTGAAAATTCTTTTTTTTTTTTGAAAATTAATTTTTTTCAGCTAATAATTAAACTATTCCATTCTTAGTTGAAAATTTGACTTTAGTAGTTGAAAATACAACTACTAGGTTAAAGTTGAAAATTTTGTTTAAAAATTTATTTTGTTTTTGGTAGAAAATTAAATCTTTAAC
>CAKNWU010326457.1:2778-16966 GCA_932072015.1 Andricus quercustozae
GTCAGATTTCTACAAGATAACTTGTTTAAATCTTAAACATAAAAGGGCGTATAACGAAGGGAGACTGTGAAGAAAAAAAAGATTTCTAATAGGGTGGTCCTTATTATCAAATATTTGATTTTCATTTTCCATCCTCTAATGCCTAGAAGGCTTAGCTAGATAAACATATCGACCAAATTTAAGATTATGCTGATGAAATTTGGAAGTGCTAACAACTCTTTTGATTTAAAAAAAATCAATTACAAGTAAGTCTTTTCTTGACGACCAATTGAAATTCACCTGATGAAGGAAATTCTTAAAGATATTAGGATGTTGCAGCAACTTCTAAAAACTATCCGATTGATCTAAAATTCACCAGACATCTTTATCTCACTGGGCCCTGGCAAATAAAAATGTTCAAAGAAATTTTGTAAAATCACCCCTGATAATATGGACTACCCTAATGTCCATGTGAGTCCTCCCGTGTCCCAAGAATGTATGATGGTACATGACCACGTGGGGTGAATCTGAGAGTGATTGAGTGAGTGGGTGTGAGTGGACAATCGGGCAGGGCCACACGTGTCAAAGTTGGTGTAGGTAAGTGTGGGGTGCTGCATGAGGTGCATTGTTGTGTTTCAGTGCTCGCCTCCATGCCAGGGCTGACGTTGAACTCGCTGAACACACCGTCGGCCAAGAAGCTCTTCACCTGCCAGCTGTGTGGCAAGGTGCTTTGCAGCAAAGCCTCCCTGAAACGCCACGTGGCCGACAAACACGCCGAACGACAGGAGGAGTACCGATGCGTCATCTGCGAGCGGGTCTACTGCTCGCGAAACTCCCTGATGACCCATATCTATACCTATCATAAGAGCAGACCCGGAGACATTGACATTAAGTTCTTTTGAAGGTTTAGATAAGGTAGGGCGCCACACACCACTTACTCAGGCCCGGTTCTTTCATCTCCAATTTTTTCATCCATGTCCAATTTTTCATCCGACTCCAATTTCGTTATCCTAATACGACCAAATTTATATGAAATTACACTCGCGAACAGAGAATTAGAAAAAAATGGTCATCAGACTTGAAACTTCCCTCTTTAGTTTGAACACGAAAATGAGGTAATCAATGTTCACATTAAAGGAGGTGTCATGTCCGGTGTATCTTTATTTTGGTCAGTTACAGTTTTATTAAAATTCTCGATATATTTCGTATGAATTGGGTCATATACATTATGTTATTATCAATCTCTTTTTTCAGTCTCTGGAAATTAGTTCTCTAAGGAGATGGAAAAATCGAGCCTGAATTTATTTCCTTTTCTTCTTTCTCTCGGGCATTTCTACTTCGGGAATTTCCGATCTTTTAATGTAATTGCTAACCTTTATTTCAAATCTAACTTTAAACTAAAATGTAAATATAGTTTTTAATTAATTGCTTAATTCGTTGATGAATTAATGATTTACCGGATGTTTGGTGCCCCATCGAAGCGACCTCGACTCCTGCATAATAACGAGATGTTTTCTCCTTTT
This sequence comes from Andricus quercustozae, assembly GCA_932072015.1. Taxonomy (NCBI): domain Eukaryota; kingdom Metazoa; phylum Arthropoda; class Insecta; order Hymenoptera; family Cynipidae; genus Andricus; species Andricus quercustozae. The sequence goes on from CAKNWU010326457.1 coordinate 4,281, forward strand.
TCTTCCCTCTTCACCTCGATGATCTGTTTCTTCTCTTTATACGGGAAATGCATGCATCACGAACCGGTCCGCGCATCAGGGTCGAAATAACCCCTTCCCCCTTTTACCCTTGGAATCTTACTCCCTCTTTAATTCTTGATCTTCCAACCTTCGGTGTTTCTCTCTTCCTTCCTTCCTCTTCGACACAGTGCCTGCTGGTTCTCGGGGTCATCGCTCGGCTACTTCCGGTCTCGAAGCCTCAATCCCGTTATTCCCTTCGGCGATACGGCGACGATTTAACGGGTCATGACTCGAGAGCGAATTATCTGGGTCGCGAACAAGGATGTGAGACTGCTTTCAACCGTTCGATTTTGCGAGTGAAAGCACTCCTTAAAGAAAGAAATATAGGGGTGAAACGATCTTTCATCAATAAATTAATGCCTTTTTAAAAAATATTTTTAAAGGATTGTTTCACTTGCTAGTTTATAAAGCCCAGATAATTCGTTGCAGGAAGGTAGCAAAGGGGATATTAACCGAAACACTTCTTTTTTTACTTGCCTCAAAGCACCTTTTTTTAGTGTTAATATGGTCTTTCTATCAGCCACGGTACTAATGCGCTTCAGGCTCCCACTAACCCATTCCCTTCCGCCTGGTTTGCACGAAAACGGACGTTAACCTTTCTGGTGACTCAATGCAGAAAATACAAAACAAAAGATGTATTGTTCATATTCTTTGTTGACACGAATTAACGTTCGGATCCGTGCCTGGAGATTTCCCCATTTTAATCCTTTTAACTTTGTTCTTGGGTTTACCTTTTATTTATATTTGCTTTTGTTGCATTTTTCGTTTGCTTTTGATGTTCGATGTTGTGTGCATGCTCGACTGCATCAAAGTCACTTCTTTCCAGCATTTCACCTACATGAATTTATTCTTGATTTATCCTTAGGGTATCATATTAATTTTTAAAAGATATTATTGTTAAAGTTAGCATCTTTAGAGGAAAATATGAAACGAGGGCATGTTCTAATACTCGTTTATCAAAGTTCTGCGATATCTATTATCGTTTATTTATCTTCTCCTTTTCTTGTTTTTCAGTTGATATGTAGTGCACGATCGATGGTTTAATACGGTGTTTTCTTTTATTAATTATTTACCACACAATTCATTCTGATTATTGAAATTATTTCAGGGTAAATTGTATTCTATGACGTCACTAATTACCGACCATGTCCTATGTATTTTTTATATTCTTATTTTTAATCTGAATAAAATATCGCATTCAAATTTTGGAAATTGGAAGAAAATATATTAACCTACCGCTGCCTAGTTCTTTAGAGTTTGTATTTTTAAAGAAAAAGTTTCTTTTCGACATTTTTTCACAAGATCGAAAACTTTTCAAAAACATCTTTTCTCATAAAAGTACCAACTCCAGTGTATCATATAACGGTGATTGATATATTTTCTTTTATTTCAATGTGTCAACACGATATATAATTTAGTTTAAAAATAAGTAGGCTGACAAAATACATTGAACGGTCTGTAAGTCGTCTCGTCGTAGAAAACCGTTTGCCCTTAATCAAAATACTTGCTGGAATAATTATTTAGTTTTAAGCAAATAAACTTTTCCGATCAATAATTATTCCTCTGGATGTATTTTTATTAAGTTTGACAAGAGTTCTCCGCAATTTAATTACAGAGTCTAATACTTGTAATAATTCATAATGACATAATGAGAGTTGAAGCTTATTAACCAGCATGCTCGCTTCTCTCAATCTGAAATTTAAGAGACAGATTTTAATAAAGGAGAATTATTTACATGGAATAGGACTTGATATAAAAGTAACACTGACTCAAACATTTTTTTATCGAATTTTATATTTCTATTAGGTTCATTTCACAAAAAGAAAAACATTGAATTTCATGTGTAATATTATACAAAGATTATTATTTAAAAAATTGCACTCTACGTTTGTTTCTTCAGATTAATAAAGAAATAAAATATTTGGGTCAGTAACATTTTTCTTTCATCGAACTTTGTAATAACTATTAAAAATATGGAATGATTTACTCACACAATTTGCACTTCGAATGATTAATCATCCATTTAACCTTCACTTGCATACTAACAATTTAGTGGCTTATCTATTTCACCACAAAACGATAAGAATCCGTCTTAAGGAAATCGAGGTCGTTTCAATACCCAATATTTTGTCAATTATTCATAATTCGGAAAGTAGTGGAAACAGAAATTCCCTGGGTGGATATTGTTCTATTCTTATCCAAGTATCGTTTTATACCATATAATCAATACTCATGTCTTCTACTTTACAAAATCTAATTATTTCAGTCTGTCCTTTGAACAGAAGAGCCTGCTACTTATTTGTAAACAAATGAATTTTAATGTGTCAAAAATCATCTTTCAGATATTTTTTACTTTTGAGATATTGGTAAGAATCGATCTGCACATAATAAAATATTGTTAGTAAATATTTATTTACGAAGAAGTTGCAAATGCTAAAATATTTAAATGAAAATAAATGATTATTTACCAAAAATTACCGAAGTTTAAAGAAGGATTCTAAATATGAATTATCTAGTTCAATACTTTTTTGCTTTATTTGAAATTTTGAAAATTCTCACCGATTGACTATTCAGGATGTCTTATGAAATGCCTCAGCAAAAAAACACGTTTATTTATCCATTTGTAAACTTTATGTTTTAATTTAATTTGAACTCGTTCACATTTTTAACACCGTAATTTAAAAATAATGTAGTAAAAAATATACTGTTGCTTTTATTATTTTTTAAAATGAGACAATTTTATATTTGGTATACCAAATCATGTAATTGGTTTTTAAGTAAAATTTTTGCTTCTCAATTGCGCGCTTGCGCCTTTAAATAATGTTGGCAAGAACCGTATAATAATAATTTTGTTGGCACTCATTGTTATCAAATCAAAAATTAATTTCTTTATAATTTTTGTAAACGTTATTAAAACATTTTGCACTTGACTTTGAATTTGTTCTTGGAGTTATATAATAGAGGTTAAAAAGTGATTACATTAGTTTATTTTCCACACAAAACAAATATTAATTAACATTCTTTACAATTTATTAAATTTTGCTTTAAAATATTTATTATATTTTTTAAAGAAATAATTTAAAAATGATGCAACTATTCTAATTTGCAATTGGCTGAAGTTTCGGAGTCGTTAGAAAAGAATTTTTTTTGGCAAAAACTTTTAACTGAATTCTGTTGTGCTTAACCATTTTTAATTGCAGATTTTTCTTACCGATGTTGTAAATTTTGGTAAATATCGGTGACACTAATCTGCAATTCCTATCCGCTACTCTCTCAATCTGAATTAGCAAAAGCGATCCACTATTTACTCAAGTGAAAATGTCTACTATTTGGTAGTTGTATTTTGTAAATCCAACTCAAACTGAGGTTTTATTGTTTCAACCAAATTTGTATCAGGTAAACCGTAGGTTTATTGAAAGAACCAAGTTTTGGTTGCTTCTATAACAGCCAAATCGGTTTCTTGTCCAAGCGAAACATTTTCCTCAGTGTTTAGTAGTTTCAGTTTTAGTATTAACTAACTTTTCACTAATTAAGATTTAGAGAGAACATAAATTTATATAATAACCTAAATAAGCTAAAAAGGAGTTCCAATTTTGATTATGATACTATTAGCTACATCCAAACTTGTGCTTATTTCAAAATTCTGAATCATCAATCGTTAGGATTTTCAAAATGAGATTATTAAATATAAATACATATGCAACTAAATTTTCAATTATAGATTTCTGGTACTGACATTCAAATTTTCCGCAAATCGTCGAGGGTTTGTTTGTGTTCAATAGTAAGCCCTTACGCGAATCTTTGAAGTCGATGAATGTCGATAAATGTCGTTAACAGGAATCTGCAATATAACAAGGTTTAGCTAATCTAACAGTATTTACCACCTTTATGAACCTATTCTCTTAATATATAATTTATATATCGACACCTCCATTCCATACTGCTCGACGTCGGATTAGGGTGCTCCACACAGTCTAAAACGCGATATGGAGCGGCATGAAATGGAGGCGTCAGTATGTGGATGTATAATCTAAAGTAAATAGAAGAAAATAATAAGAAATGAAAATTCAGGCTCTTCTGGATTGTTATTCTCGTGACTAAATATATCCGATTTGCAGGTACGGGCAACGGGATGCATCTCGCACCGACGACGCTCTCCTCTGCCGTGTACCGGATGCCACCGCCGACGGCCGGTGGCATAAACGAGCCTCAGGAATGTCCTTACTGCCGACGTACCTTCTCCTGCTACTACTCGCTGAAACGTCATTTTCAGGACAAGCACGAGCAATCGGATACGCTCTACGTGTGCGAATTCTGCAATCGCAGGTACCGCACGAAGAATTCACTGACCACGCACAAGAGTCTCCAGCATCGGGGCTCCAGCGGTATGCTAAAAAGGTTGCTCAAGACTTCTGCAATTAAGAATGTCCTTGGCAACATGCAGCATGTGCAACTGCAGCAGCAACCCCAATGAAAATGGTGGTATCATCATGGTCTCCCTGGTCCCACTCATTACCATCAGTATCGTAATCAGTATCATTCATACCGTCGCCATTACAACGGTAATCACATTACTTACAACAATTATACTCGGGGAAGCCATGATAAACCAGGGACGTGGGGATGATTTTCGTTGCACGAAAAAGTCTCCACAGAGACTATTTTCCATTCTGTGGAAAACAAATTCTCTGACTTTTTCTAAAGCAACGACCTTGACCTCACTTCGTCGGCATCCGATTGAAGGTTAGACCTCACCGATCTGCGATTACGTCTTTCCGTTCTTCGATTAAGAATTCAAGACTGCTTTTAATCCAAAGAAGAGGGAGGCATGGACTACTAGGAAGAATCCAACGAAGAAAATGCTTATTATTATTTTAAGCAAAGTCAACTTTCGATTAGGAACATTCCAAACACCCACCTTGGGTGATTATTCGACTTTATTTAAATTTATTATTCGAATGCGAAATTTATTGTTCGAATTTAATTGGCCATATAATATTATCCTAGCCCGAGTACAGGATATACACGCTATCGAAATCAAAGATAATCTCTAGTTCTTTGGCTGATAATCGTTATCTATAAGGAGACCTACTTCGCGAATTAGCTTTATTGAATGATCGAAAAAAGAAGTCCCTGGACTGACATATTATAATTAAGTGCGTTGGGTGCAAATTGCAGAGTGCATACCAAGGTTTTGGTAGACTGAGTAATTGGTAGGTCAAAAGTCGAGAAAAAAATCAGCGTGAATATCTTGTACTGGAGAAACTTTCTGACATCAAATTGATCTCAGCTAAAAAGATTTAATTATTGAAAAGATTTGAAAACTTGTGATAAATTTTCTAGATAGTTTTTTGAAATTTGAATAATTTTTTTAAATTAAAATAATTTTCTAATACGTGATTGCCACCGAGGTCATGGTGCAGAAGGAGAATTGTAATAGTAGAGAAGACGAGCGTGCGCCGGCGCTCGCGTATTACAGTATGCGTATAAAGAAATGTGTACGATGAGTGTGGAGCAAGGAGTATCTAGTGTAAACAATATACATATTATTTTAGTAAAGTCGAGGGTACGAAAGATGATAAAGGAAACAAAAATTAGGCAATACTATTCATTATCTTAGGCCTAAATGAAATTCAATTACAAAATCTAATGTGCTCAAATTCAACAAAGTCTCACAAATCCAATACAAGGGAATGGTTAGCTTTGGATAGGATTGGGGAGGGGGGAGATGAATTAGGGGTGTATAGAAGTATAAATTCTACCGGGTTTTTGATGATGAAAAAAAAGTATGGTGTATAGGTCCATTGCGCGCGAAAATTACAGACTATATTTTTAACTCTTTAAAAGTAATATTTTGAACTGTGTATATACATATTATATATTCCTACGATACTAACGCGAAACGATATTCTCACGTTCAGGTTTTATAAGTCTTGCGACCTTATAGATAAATCACAAACAAATCGGACAGTGGAAAACCTTTTATACCATTTTAAGAAATCCTTTTGCAAGATATTTTATTTTACCCAATTGTGTGAGTGTTCTGCATTCACCAAAAAGGCTCAATCGCGAAATTTAAAAAATATATCCTTTTACTTTACTTTTGTAGTTTCAACAAAATTTTACGAAATCTTCCACAGTCCAATTTCGTAACAATTCATCCGTACAAGTGAAAAAAACTCTAAAGTTGTTCACCGTAACATATTCAGGTCTTAATCTCAGCGTAGAGGGGGAAGATAAATTGATGTTTTATCACGTAAGCGCAAGGAAAAATGCCATTATATAACTAAAACATAAAATGGAGCAAGTACAAATTATTGACGAAAAGATAGAGCAGAGCTACGTATCGGTATCTACGTTTCGTAGAGCAAGAAAAAAAGTGAGGATAGTTGAGAATTTAAATTACGTCTTGAAAATTGCCTGTGACGTTCGCTCGACAAGGAAAAAATTTATTTAGGAAAAAATCCAAACTCCTTCGGACATATCTCTAAGCACGAAGTATACCTTGAAAATTATACGATTCTAGCATTAGTAGTCTTCGTAAGCGGTGTGCAAACTCAAAGAATTTCGTTAAGGTATAATATTTATGTACTATAAATAATCTTCTTGTGCGGCTCGTACATAATGTGGATAAAAAGCGAGAGATTGGTGAATGCGAGATTGCGAGATGTATTGTATATTATTCTTAAATTATTTCTTTCGGACTCCAATCGTTAATGAACGAGGGAAAAACTTTTGCTAGTGAAATTGTACCTAGTCATTTTCGGGAATTCTGTGATTCTGTGATATTCGATGGGAAAGGCAAATCTAGAAGGGTACGAGGAGGATAAAAAAATTATATTCCCGCACTGATTCCACATTATGACGACAGCGCAGAGTCTATGTAAAAGCTAAAAAAGTACGAATTGGCTCTCATAATATTGGGAAATTCTGTGATGTTCTTCAGTTTTATATACTAAGGAAGGATACTGAAGTTGTTTAAAAAAAAACGTATACGGAATTACGTCGATGTTTAGTGTTGTAAAAATTTTAAAACGACTGCACAAAGATCTTCCGACGGCTGAAGTGTAAGTTGGAAATCACTGAAAAATCACGACAACTGATCCGGTTGATGTTAAAAAAACGTTTCTTTAATCAAAAGCTGCATTGGAAAAAAATCGGTACGATACCAAAGGCGAATTGACTGTTTTTTGTTTTGTTTTGAAGGCGATACCAAAGTTTATAATTATATATTATTAGGCCGGGGAAAATGCATAGAAAATTGTCTCAACGGGATCAGTTGTCGTTGTGAGTCGTGGTTAATTTGTACAAGTTTCGACTAACATATCTTTCCGGGGTACATTTGACCCGCCGTCTGTTTAAACATAATTTATATCAAAGCGAAATTATAGCGAAGATATATAATATAAAATCTATGATATACTAATGTGCCAACAACACCTTCAAAATTGCAAGGAAATTAGGTCTTTTACTATTTACACTGAATGTAGCTAGAAATGCGTCATATCTTACAAAAAAACACACGATGACCATTATTGTCATTGTTCTTACAATTGTCGTCATGGGCGTAGCGTTCAAAACAAAAATCTATTGTATAAAATATTAAGGGACTCTTCGAACTCTAATGCATGGATTCTTTCGTCTAATACATTAAGAGAAAATCTCTGGGAAAGCAAATATTTTAAACTAATCTATTTTTATTTGCATCTTTATATCGTAAACTGTACATATGAAGTACCCTAAGGAACGGAATATCCGTTGCAAATCCGGAATGCGTTGACGCGAACGAATAGCTTTCGCAGTGAAGAACAAAATGTTGCAAAGGTTTTGTTTTGTAGTTTGAGGATTTGATTGTGTTATTAATGAAACTTTACGTTTATGCGTTGACTTTGAGCTTGTGTTAAAGAGTAATTCACTTGGTTTAGGAAGTTTTTCCATGCGCACAAAATACTGACAATTTTGGAAATTAATATTCTGTTCATTAAATCGGAAACTTCCTTATTTAAAATTCCGACATCGTAAACTACCTCGAAAACAACGTCGTAAATTGAGATACTAAACGATGTAGTTTTCAACGTGTATTACGACATCGTGACTTACAACAAAAATTTAATGTCCATAGTCGATTTTTTATTTTTAAAAGTGTTTCGAATTTCACCAGAAAAATGCGTAGAAGCCTGCAAACATAATCATCAAGTTCAAGAACAGCATAATCATTAACAAAATAGTTTTCTGCATAATTGGCTCATTACTTTCTTGCAATATATACAATTTTTTTATAAGATTTTATCAAAGTTCAGTGAAGTGAAAAGCACAAAAGTGCAAAAGTACAAAAGTGCAAATTGAGCGCTGGATCTGGACAGAACGTTGAGAAAATCTTGTATTTAGACTGGAATTATGTCGCAATAAAGTGCTGAACCAATTTATACAGAAAACTATTTTGATCATGATTATGCGTGTTCATATATTTTATGCTTATGTCTACAGGTTTGTAAGAAGTGTGTTTGAGAAACTTTTTTTTGATATAAAACAAACTATTTACATCAAATTTCTTACCAAGTCTTCACGTCGTCGAAACTTTCAATATGGATTGCCAGTTAATAGTGAATTCTCCTTAAGATTGTAATTTGATTTTACAAATAGCGAGCCTGATGTTTTGTTGAATTTTTAGAGAGTAACTCGGTATGTAGGACGGTTATGTTAAGTTGTTTTTGAATATGGATTAATTTGCGTTTGAGCCGGCAGCTGGTGAAGCTCAAGTTAATTTTCCTGGCGCTGTGAAGAATCTAATTTGATATGCGAATTTACTTTCGAGAAGGCTGATTTTTATAATTTTTAAAATATCAGTTTAATGAAGGGAATCAAATTTATTTGTATTTGTTTTTGCCTTTTATTCCTGATTTAGAGGAATCGACTGATTAGACTGTTTTGATTGGTTTAAAGTTTTCTTGTTGATGTGATATTGACGTACCAAAGAGCATTGGAAAATTGTGTACCTTCTCAGACCACGTTTTGATATAAAAGGGTACGATATTTAATTTAATTTTCCAATTTTAGTCAAAAATACTATCCTCGGAAATTAGAAGGATACAAAATTGTTTTTCTTCCATTGACATTTTTTCTGAAATTTTGGCATTACAGGTCTGAGAATTTATAATTTAAAAACAAAATCTTTTCCTTCAAGAGAAATTTTGTTTTCTTTCATTTCTTTCAAATCAAAAATTCTTACTTTCGCTTTTAACATTGAAAAAGGTAAATGAACGAGCTATGGAAGGAAAGAGATCAACTTAAAAAAATAAGGAAGTAAAAAAACAATACGTCTTCGAATCGAAAGCTTAGGGAATTTAATTATGAGAAATTGTCAAAGATAGGTGAGAAAGACTACTTAGATTTATTTTTATTATGTCTTCAAAAAGACTTTAAATATAATATTTATATTGTGCCATAACTAATATTAACGAACCTTAAGTATAAAGTAATTGTTATGAAAGTTTTTAAATTTATCGAATGGGAAAATTGCAAAAACACAGGTATGGCTACTGTCTATGGGTGTAACTAATTGTACTGTAATTAAGGAGTACGCGTTATCTTAAGTCAACTATATCATCACGTTTACGGTAACAAGAGAAGTTAGAGTTTCAAACAATCATCTCTTCACCTATCGTCTCTCATATCATGATTTTTCTAGTATATCTTAAATGACAATTAGTTTCACAGAAACTAAAATACATATTGTTTAACATCACGCAGGGTATCATCTCGTAATCGTGCGAAAATTAATTTTCCCTGATATGTCAAAGGACCAAAAATCACTTGTAGCTTATTTACGTGGAAAAAAACAACATATCTACAGTTGACAGATAATTTGCACCCTCCAGGCATTATTGTTTAATTTAGCTACAAACGCGTTTTTGAAGGAATTCTTTTTGCGAACTGAAAATGACGGAAGCTAGATATAGAAAGCAGCATATCGAAAGGTTATCGGAGGAGAAAGAAGGATACTAGTATTTTAATTTTACGTGTCGTGAAGTATTCGGAGAGAGGTGAAAAGTATTTGAAGGATTTGAAATGAGAAAACGATTGCTTCATATTGACAACGATTTTTCCTCTAATATATATTGTGTATAATTAACTCCTGTTCTCAACAAAGTTGTGAGTATATAAAATCGTGAAATATTATGATATTGTAAGAATCCGCTCACCTTGAATCCTCTCTTCGAATTTTTGTACATTATTTCTTCGCACGATCACGCCACTATGAATCATATCCATATTCATCATCACTTTTGTTTCACGCAACGTACTCTCCCTTTAGAGAAATATAAATATTACGAATAGATACATACCTTAGGTTCATCGAAAATAGAACGTCTCGTGCTCTGATTATTCTTTACGTTTTATCTCGATTACGTCTTAATTTTAATTACTGATTCCTTATCATCCACGCGAGATGTAGTTCAATTTTAGTTGAGATACATGTACGATAGTGACTACGAGTCGATGGCACGTTATGTTAATTTTTATGTACATACGTATACATATTATATATTATATATATTATAGGCCTATTTTCTAAGGTGTCTCATTGGCTCTTTATTATTATTATTATTATTAATATTATTATTCAAGTTACATTACGTCCGCTCTCGAAGTGATTGTTGAAATATGTTTATTATCAAACTTATCGAATACCTATATTCTAATGATTATTATTGCGAATTTTTTATCTTCATTTCCAATATTTGAATTTCAAACTCGTGATCGACGATTCAGACCCAATGAGGCGACCCGAATGCAGTGACTAACTTTTTCTTGAATTATCTTTTTGTCTTCTCTCTCAAGCAACGTGTCGCCTCATTGGCGAGTTTTCTTCATTTTCTCTTCGTCAAGAGACACTTAAAGTTCCATCATGTCGATGGAATCGCAATTTTTATCCCGACACTATTAAGTGATATTTTATCCCCACGTCATTAAAAGCAGGAAGACAACTTAATAAGAGATAAGGCCGGCTGTCGAGTATTAGAGAGAGATCCTGAAATAAAATTTTATTTCAAACAATTCTATAAAATACTTGTAACTTCAATTTAATTGCTAAAATTTGTATTGAATGAATGATAGTTAAAAATTGCTCAATTGCGATTTTGATGAAAAATAATAATGTTAGGGATCTTTCGAAAGAATCGCAGTCCGACTAATTTATAATGTAACAAAGTGCAACACGCTGCCTTGCTGAACAGTACAAGTACAAAACGAATACAAATACATAAAACATGTCTTCGATTTAATGAAAAAGAAAGAATTTCTGGTAGTTAAGGTATCAAAAATTGTTAATGGTAAGGTAATTAAAAGCAAAGAAAATCTCCGTTAGTAACGCCGTACGCGTTCTTCACAAATATACCTCAGTTGCCGAGGCCTCAGAACCTGCGCATTGTGTGTACTTCAGTTTATCTTCGACGCCTTATGCTTGTAAATTTCGACCACTATTCACTTTTTCAAGAAATCAATGAAAATCGATGAGGAAAATGAATAAAAAAATCAGATTCGGGAAGAGTGTGAATAGTGATTGAAAGTGTCAAGTAAAGACGTGGCACAAAAGTGGAACTGCAAGGCTTGCTGGAAAACATTTTTTACAAGTTAAGAAACTCATAAAGGACGTGAATGGTTCCCCCTCATCGATAATGAAAGTAACGATTAATCGAAATGAAAATCCAACAAATCATAATCTAGCAATGCACTCAACACTGCCAAAAAATCGAAGCAAAGTCCAGCGAACTTTGCTGAGATTAAAAACTCAATCTTGCCTTCGCAGTCCACTGTGCGAAATCAGATATACTTCCCTCATGTATGTCCGTGTTTCTCCAGTAATAGTGATCGTTTTCTGAGGTCCGGCAATAACAGATTCTCATTTAAAGCTACAATAGTTAAGCTACAATAGTTGTTGTACTTACGTCTCGTATTTTATCAACACTGTCTGAATAATTCTGCGCATGGATTGCTCGTATAGCTTAAAATAATCCTGTTCAATAAAAAAAAAACAATTTCCAGGATAAAATGTAATGAAAATCTGTTAGAATTCAAAGCCCTAGGGATTATTTAATTCTACTGAGAGGGATTGATCTCAATTTCTCAGAAACAACGTGATGCTAAGGTCGCCATTAATTCTTCGGGACCTTGAAAAATGTTTCTGGGATATTTTATTTTGAGCGATGCAAGTGAATCATGAGCAGACAGCAGTCGCCATATATTATTATATTTTACAGAATATAAATATATTGTTCCGTTATCGCAATTATCATTCGTGTAACATAATCAAGCGGTTAATTAATTAACGATCAAGATTCTTAAGTGAGCTTTGTAACAATCAGCTTCTGCCAGATGTCCATAATTCTAATCATTCATTAATCGCCTGCCGTCGAGATTCATTGATTAAAAACACTGAACGCAAAGTCTGCCGGTTTTTTTTCGGTTTCTCGACAACAGACTGCCTCAACTGTCTTCGGAAAAAATCGAGTAGAGACTGGATTCCTTACGTGGCGATGAGGATTCTATATTTTCTAAGAGATTTCCCTTCTCCAAACTGTCTCCAGTCTCCACTCGGAGACAAACAGCAATGTTTTTTATCGCAA
>CAKNWU010326460.1:6423-20925 GCA_932072015.1 Andricus quercustozae
CCACTACTAACCTGAAACATCCCTTCAACACCATCACTTCTCTCTTTGTCGTTTCAACTTCGGATCCGCAACTTTACTCGAGGCTCATACATTGAGCGACCGAGGATATGTACCGGGTGTAACCCTTATGGTGTGGAATTAATGAAATTCCACTACTTTTATCTTCGCTCGCACTGACCTGATTTATTATGCGGATAATTTCCTTACAATATGCTCAGTCGTGTTATATCGATGTCGAAAAACAATGAACCGTTATTGCATTACATAAAAAATCTAATTTTTGATTTATATTTGCATTTCATAATTCAATTTCAGCGATGCTTTTTAACCATTTTATACAAAAGAAAACAGAACCAGTGGAAACAATTGTAATTCCCTTTTTTTTTACCGCGCTGCATCAAAGATAAATTTATTGGAGCATGAAGGTACGTTGCAGGAAGATTGGAAAAGAATTCTACTGTCTGAATGCATTCCTAATGCAAAATTAATTATCTGAATTAATAAAAAGCATCGTGAAGAAAAATTAATTATATAATTTATGAAGGAGTCAAGTTCATATCTTAGTTCTGTGTGAGAATGCAGATGTGAGAGCCGGTCACATTTTTAATGAGCCAATTAAATTTATTTTATTAAATCATATCAAGGAAAAAAAGATTCTAAACGGACTTCCGCTTTACCGGTTCCCGATATACTGAACAAGGTGGTCCAATGGGCGAGAGAGAGGTGTTGCGAAGTTAGTGTAGCAACTCCACAACGTAGAAGTGTATAAAAAAAGCAGGCAGTACCATCAGCGGTTAATCGCGTCGCCTGCTTCAGTCCGCTCTCATGTCAGTGTCTCGGTTAGTCGCAGTTTGCTTATCTTTCACAAAAAGCCACAAACAAGTTGATAAAATATCGCTAATAACGAAAGGAAGCGTTTAACGTTTGTTCATAAATATGAGCTCATAAAAGAAGTGAAAGCAGGTGCCACAAAAAAGTATATTTTACAGAAATACGTCATCGCTCAAAAACGTACAATGATATGATAGTTCGCGAATCTGAGTTAAGCAATAAAGTGAAAAGTTACGAATATTTGAAGAAAAAATCTTCGAAAACAAGTGACATTGCGGTTCTCGATGCTTACTTACTTTTAGCTTGTACATATGTATATATGCGCGTACATATGCATGTACTTTATAAAAGTTTGGTTTTCGAGCAGAAACCTGGAATTTTCTATTAAATTTACCCAAGTGGCAATTTTAAAGTTTTATTTACAGTTCATTATGATATTATAAAACGAAAATGGCAAAAATACAACAAAAAAATATTTTTTTCGGACAAAACTCAAACAGAAATGGTTCAAACGGCCCTGATTGTTTACGGTTTATGGAGTCCCGATTTACCGCGAAGACCATTGAGGGTAACCCCCGAAACGGTCGGCAAAGCGGGACCTTATCCTTCTTACTCGCTCCCACCCTTCTCTTTTCTCATTAACATCCTCCTAATCAAACTTATTGTACCCCCTCTACCCTCAGTTCTTCTCTTTTCACGACTACACCTGATCTATTGCCCCATCTAGTAATATTTATTGGCGCTGTTTTCAGTTCTGTTTCTGAGATGCAGATTTTTTACACAGGCTTTAGCATGTTTCTAGCAAGAGCAGATAGACTATTACCACCTGTAAAGTTTTAGGTTGCCGCTTTCCTAGTTTTTTATATAGGAAAACAAGGAATAAAATATATAAGAAGAGGATGAAGATAGAAATAGATTTAGGGCCCAATAATATCAAAAAGCGGAATGAAATAAGAAAAGAAAAAAGAGGAGAGTAGGATATGAGATACCTATTAAGTGTAAAACAAGCACAACTATAATTTTTAAAATTAAATCTTAAATATAACTAAATTTATTCAACCTTACGCAAAAGTTATTTGAAGGTGATTAGACGCTTGAGTTAGGTGATATTGGATTTTGAAAGATCACCCTCTAGATTGAGAGGGTCTGGTTAGTGGATAGATGGTTGAGTTAGTATTGGATAGTTGAGACGTATCTGTTCAGGTACAAATGTGTTGGAACACTTGTTCTGTGAGAGCACTGAAGCGCGCGCCGTAGTGTTGGCTCGCTAAACTTCATCCCTCGGTCTCGATCTCTCCGTCCTTGCCTCGGAAAACTTTCTGATGATGAGCTTTGTTGGCCGTTTCTCCAACAGGACGGAAAAGTTAAATGCGAAAGTTTTAGCCGATATCCACTGCGACGATGTTTCTGCTAAAAATTTATTTAACGCTTTCCTCTCTCTTTTACAGAGATGCTAAAGTGGGAACTTGTTAATTAGTCGTATAATTATCATTCGCCACTTCATCAGCAATAGCAGGTGTTTACAATATGTATGAGTATTTTTCTTCTCGAACATAATTACATACCAATGTTCTAATGAAGATGAACGAGCGTATATTTTCGTTTTACAAGGGGCGACCGCTAATCGTGCATTTTAGTTTCGGTTCATAATTCTTTAAATGAAAGCTCATTATCTAGATATTATTTTTGCATAGCAGCAATGTGCGCTTTTTCGCCGTTTTCAAAAAAATATATTTTGAAATATCTGTCACAGGCCACATAGAGTTTGGCGAAAAACATTTCCGGACGGCCTGTAGTTCGCGTAGAACTTCGGCTTCATAGTCAGAAGGCTTGCGCATTCGATTCTCGCTGGCTGCACTTTTTTATGTATTTATTAAATTTTTTATTTACAAAAATTGTTATAAATTTGATTTTCCAAAATAATCTCTAAAAATTATGCAATTAATGATCTTTTAATGCTCTTTTTCACAGAAAATTTTACTTTTTTTTAACTTCATCATGTTTTTCAACAAACAAAAAACACCATTTTTCGTTTAAGAAACTTCGTTTATACTTCTAATTTTTAATATAATTGGTAAAGATGATAAAAAAAAGTATTAACATTTACAGAAAATAAATTTGTTTAAGAAAAACATGATAAAGTTAAAAAAAGTGGAGATTATGAAAGGAAATTATATTTATAAGCATTTTATTGAATGAAAAAAGTGCAAGCAGCAGAAATTGAACACGCAATCTTCCGGCTATCAAGCCGAAGCTCTATTGCTCGAGCTGTTGACCGTTCGGAAGTATTTTTTTTTAAATCTCTAGATGGCCTGTGGCGAATGTTTCGAAGTTGATTTTTTTTTAAATGGCGAAAAAGCGCATATTACTGCTTTGGCAAATTAATACTAAGGTTTCATTGAAAAAACCATGAACCGAAACTAATTGCAAATAAATTGAACAGTCAAAATTAATTTTTGATTTATTTTCTTTGAGGATGGCGTCGAAGAAAACGAGGCAGAACAACCATTCCATACAACGTCTCCTCGAACTTCCATCTAGCAGAGAAACGAGAGTGACACATTTTGCTCCAACTGCTCAACTTACGACCGTAACTCCTCCCCGGCAGGTTCCGGTGACAGTTTTGCACCCTACGCCCAAAAAGGTATGATCTATAAGTTTATGAATCTTTAATTTTCTGACATATTTACATTACATTTAATGTACTTCACTTTGATGAAAATACGTTTCTTGGATTCTTATAAAATTTTCAAACAATAATTAATTCCGAGAGACATAGAGGTTTCATCACGTACAAGGTTGGAGTAAAACATTATCATAAAATTTATATGCGTTTCTTAAATATTCAAAGCATGATGTAATGCGATTCATAAAATAAGATATATGATAAAATATCAACAACTGATCAATCGCAATTCTCATGATTACCGCCTTCACACATTCATGGCTCAAGCGATTAATTCACCAATTGTAAGTCACCGAAGGTTCACCTTTCCAGGTCACGCAATTAATTCATATTTAGCGAGAATATTCAAGATGATGTTTCGTAACAACGTTTAATAATAAAATTTCATTTTCGATTAAGTTTTAATAAAATGATTAGTTTTTTGGTTAAAACTTATTAATTGAAGTTATAGAAACCATATAAAAAATTGTGTTACTCAAAGAAAGAACTTAATTAAGTCGCTCAGTCATTTTTCCTTTAAATAATAATAAAATTGATAATGATAATTAACCTAATAATAATTAATAAATCATCTTAACCATCTTAAGTAATAACCATCTTAAGCCTGAGACATTAATTTTTTTTTTTTTATAATCATAAATCAAATATTAGCGCATTAATAAATCAAATATTATTTATATTAAATTAAAATTATTACTTAATTAATCAATAGAATTGTTGAAGAATAATTAATTCTGAGGGACATAGAGGTTTCATCACGTACAAGGTTAGAGTAAAAAATTATCATAAAATTTAGATGCGTTTCTTAAATATTCAAAGCATGGTGTGATGCTATTCATAAAATAATAACTTATAAACTTCATATAATAATAAAGTTTATATATTTGAAATAAATCTTAATACTTTATAATAATAAATTTAACATAATAACTTATATAAAAGCACAATTTGGTAAAGTTTCCAAGTTTTAGTCGGATTTCTTCAGAAATTATAAATAAAAAAGTAGGCAAAATGTCTTGTCATGCCTTTTGTCTCATACCATAAATTTAAAAGGAAAAATTGGTAGATAATATTACCACTACTTTCGAAATATTTGAGATTCAGATATCATTTATATTAAGCCAAAAAAGAAAAGAATCAAGAGTAGAGTTCAATATTTTAGAGTTGAGGATATTAGAAATCACTACAAAGTCTGTTCCCCAAGTTTTTTGTCTGGTCACGCTGCATTGCTATTTTAGGATAAAACTCGAAAATAATTATCGAAACTATCCATAATTAAAAGTAAAATAGTTCATTTGATACTCATGAAAATTTTAGTATAGTTAAAAATGGATTTATCAACGCTGATTCCAAATAACCGTAAATAATGGACACTATTTTTGCGCACTATTTTTTGTAAAATATCCGGATACGCTCCATACTAATTTATCACACTATAACATAAAAGAATGGTTTGAAACGCTTAAGACAAAATCAAACATCGTGAAAATATTCATTTCTCCTATATTCTCAAATATTTTTATATGTTCGGCGCATATTTTAAAAAGATTTTTTAAATTTCTTTTCATTTATCATAGCTGCATGTTCTGTCATGCGACCTTTAGCAACGTGAATAATTCATATCCTTTACAAATACATTGCTTGATCTCTTAGTTCCATATTTTTACGCTTAATTAAAAAAGAAATATTTTGGGCGATTTAAAAATTGGTTTGTTTTCGAAAATCTCGTTGTCTAAAATGGTAAACTTTTTGGCTATCACCCATTGTGACAGGTCCCCTTGACAGTTTGGTTTTAAAAGCCCACAAAAATCAATTGATATGAAATTTCGTTTTATAAAGCCTGCTTTCGGCAGGTAAAGTATCACTTTATATAGCCAATACTTTTTACGGCAGCTCGGAGATGCGCATTTCAAACTGCGTATCAAAACTGCCGTATACATAGTATTTATAGGGTAATTTTGCTGCGCAATTTGTAATGCCTATCTCAACTGCCGTATAAAGTACCGACTATATCAAGTGCCACTTTACCGACCGAAAACAGCCATCAGAAAGTAGCGTTTTCATGCCTGCCAGAAAAATATATAGTACGAGGCGTATGCGTAAACTGTGCTTATGGCTCAAATTCTTTTTGTCACCTCGAACCGCTTTCAAGTTACAGCGTTATAAGTAATTTATTTTTCAATAAAATTGACATATGTACAGGATTATTTCAGGAACTATATTTTGGAACAAAACTTGAAACTTGCACATTGTCTATTTGGAGATCAGCTCTTTTGGAAAAAAGATAATTATTTTGGATCAAACGGAAGCTCCATATTGTATGTTATTTTAATACATTTTTGTACTAACTGCGTTTCAATTTAGCTCTTGTTCATTAAATAAAACCGAAAGTTGTAGCTCTTTATAAATTGAAAATTTTAAAACTACGAAGTAACATCAAAGTCTGGAAAGTTAATCTTATTATTTGCGGAAAAATTGCCACAAAGTTACGCTAGGTTCATAAAGTCTCGCATGTAATATACCTACCACAAATGGTACCCTGAGTAAAAGCTTCTTCAGTAACTTCGTTATTTGTAACTATTAATATGCCTCCACACTCCTTCATTGTGGACGGTCGAAAGGAATAGCTAACAAACGATTTAATAAAAGGAGCCACAATCACTAAATATCTATTGCTCCATTAAAGTGATGTATTTAAGTTTTATGCAAATGAAAGGTGTTTTTGAAACATTCCCATGTAGAAATTTCGATCGGTATTTGGAAGGGCCCCGGCTAGTTTTCCCTATTTCTGATCGGGCGCTGATCGGGGAAAATAGGGAGGGCCAGACTAGTTCTGTAACGCTGTTTTAGCCAGGCTCTGTCTAGAACTTATAACAAGGTCCTTACGTGAATACCCTTCAACCGCCCGTATAGACCCTCTCTGTTTTCCGGTACGTTCATCAATCAGCTATGATATAAATATATGTGACAAACGATTTGTCAACAAAAAAATGAGTAAGAGCATTTAATTACGCACCAATTTTAGATCAAAGATTTCAGAGGTTTATATTTCGTTAATTAAAACTCGTTTTTATATCACACAACATCTGAATATTGAAAATTTGTACTCTACTATGACAAATGATTATTTTCATTATTTTTCACTGGGTTTCACATACACAGCACAAAGGTAACCATTTTCCTTCTATTTCACGTATTAAAAACAATTTTATCTTTATTTTGAACAAAGTAAAGTTATTATGAAAGTTGAAAAAATAAATTACTTAATTTTTTTTTGTTATATTCACAAACCCTATTGAGTGCATATAATAAATATAATTTATTAAAACTACTACTTGATCTTTATTTAATACAAATTTAGGTGGTGTTATTTTTATTAAAAACGCGTGTTTAAAAGTGTTAAACACTCAGATGCTTCAGATGAAAATAAAATTCAATTTGCTGTCACATGTTGTTGGAGCAGCCATTCGCCTGTTTACTAAAGCATAATTTAGCGCATACAAACTTCTGAAGATGGCACTGCATCATATATACTGCAGCGCCATCTTCAGAAAGTTTATCTGGGGTATGCTGACTAAAGCCCGACCAGTGCCTCGCTAGAATTTTTTGGGTCTTTTTTTCTAAATCAGGAACCAACTACAGCCTGACTCAAATACAAGATTAGCGCCTAACTAGACGCACATAGCTTTTCTGGTCAAAAGGAATAAAAAATCTTAGCAGTGCCTTAAAGGGTCCTGACTAGAACTTACTAGTCCAGTTGTTCTAGTGAGATTCTGACTACTGCCCTGATTTAAATGGTGACAAATGGGGCGATTTCTACATGGGCGACAGTTCCTCCTCATGAACATTCTTAGCAGGTAATCGATCTTGAGAATCGGATCATTCTGATGCGCGATTTGCTGATTAAATACAAAATCTGAAATCTGCCCAAACACCTTCCGTATAATTTTGATAAAATTGATCAAGTATGCATAACATTTAATTTGATGTTTTCGGATGTTCTTTATTGTAATCTATTAAACTCGTTTTATTTTTTTCAGATGACGAGAATGCTGTCCTCAAAATTGATCACAATCATGCTCGTGTTGCTGGCACTACGTTATAGTGATCAGTATTGTGGCCAACGAACTCAAGGTTGCAGTGGAGGTGTGCCAGGAAAAAAAGTAAAGGGCACTTGTTGTGAGCGCAGTGTTCTTAATAAACTTCTGTATTGCACCCACTCTAAACATGGAAATTGTGCAGTTTAATAAACAATTTGTACACGTACCGGAGGCCTTGAAATTCATAAATGTTTTCTTTGATTTCGTTTCTTTAATTTAAAGCTAATGTACCTTCAAAACAAATAAAGTTTGTTCGATTATAAATACTGTCTGAATTTCATAATTTCCCAAGCCTTTTTAATTTTTTTATTTGTTTGAGTGTGGAATACGGTCATTCACTCGGACCCCGATTTGGTAACAGTGTCTATAGTTGCGTGCAAATAGACTTGTTACTAAATCGGGGCAATCGAAACGTAGACAGCCAGGGCCGCCTGAACTGTTTCCAATTGCAATGCATAATATTGCGCAACATAATCGACCGAGTACTCACGCACTGCGGCCCTTCCGAGGTGAGAGTCGTAACCGTCTCTCGCCCTGCACGCTGAGAAACTGCGTGGGCCAGCAAATCTAGGAATTACTAAACCGGGGGTTACTATATCAAGGTCCGAGTGTAGTTATACTAGAAGAGATTAAGAAACTTTTTTCAGCATGCATACACTTTTAGAGGTATTTTGCTTTAATGTATAGTAAATTTTATGGGAAAGATAGATAAAACATCATCGCAGCAATTACAAAAAATTATCAAAATTACCACTCAGCTGTCGTGCCAAAATTAAGATTTCTTAAGAAAATAGTTTTTATATGGTTCTAAGATTCAAAATAATATTCCTGATGATGATGTTTAAAATAGAAATAATTTTTTTTAATGACCAAATTTTAAAACTTACAAAAATACTTATTTCAATAATGTTTTTTTTTTGCAATTTGAATTTTACCTTAGTATCACTTCTAACCAATGTTTGAAAAGTGGTTGAATTTAAATAAATGAAGGCTTATTTTTTGAAGAAAGCTTTCTCTACAATTTTACTGTTTCAAATTTTTAAAGTAAATTTTTCTATGGCTAAAATTGTTAAATAATATTGTTTACAAAAAAATTGGTTTTAAGCAAATACAATCCATTAATTATTAAAATCCTCAATTTTTTTAAATTGGTAAGACGCTGCAGTAAGAAAAAATGCAATTGCAATAACTATTGTTAAAATAATTATTTTTTTTGTAAGTTTGACATTTTTTTCGTCAAAAGTAATGCTTTGTCTTTATAAGAAATGTCTAATAATATTATTTCAATTCTAAAAATCATAGAAAAATATTTTTTCGATTGTCTTCTGAATAAAATGATGGACGTGATGCTTATCAGGTACGTGTTTATATTTTTTATCAAATTTTTTTGTGTTCCTGACATTATTTCCAAATTGAATAAAGTTAGGTGAAATAGATTAGTTGTCTGAAAGATTCTTTTGTTTTTATTTTGTACAATAAATTTTTCTATGAACTGAAAATGTTGCATACTCAAAGTTTATAAAAATCTTCTATTTGTCACGTTTTCAATTTCCATAATTTCTTTTAATTAATATTTTGTGTAATAAATAATAATAAATAATGTTTAATACTTTATTTTACAATAACATGGACATCAAATTGGTTACTGAAAATTTCCCATATATAATAAAAAAACCTGAAAAAATATTGAAAAACATGACTTTATTATAACTCAAAAATCTTCATATTTACATTTCATACAAATCTAAATTTAATAAAAATATTATATCCCAAGTAATTACAATTTTTTAAATTCATTTTACATTAAATTGCTTATTACTACTTCACTAAAAAACATAGTATACATTGTTATTTTAATGCAAATCTCAATTTAATTTAACGTTGTGATTCAGCTTCGGAAGACAATCGATTTTTTATATGCATGCAAAACCTTTCTTGACTGTATCCGAAGCTTTACGCTGCTATTCGAAATTTTGAACAAAAAATTAGCGTGTAAAAAGCCACGAAACCAATGGTAAACTAAATTAATTAAATCTTAGTATAAAATCTAATAGTGATCCTCTTCATAAAACGGGATGATTCAGAAACAATATTTTAGACGAAATCTATTCATACTGAAGTGGAAATGGGAAGAAGATTATCCCTGTCCTGTTTCACGTTTTCGCATTAAGTTGTACTGAAATTTCTGTACGAGTTGTTTCAATATTCTATCCGACATTATTATCAGTTGATTCGTTACTCAAAAATCACTGGAAGAGAAGACATCCGTTTTTCACGCGTATTGTCATCGATTTGGCTTTAGAATTATATATTTTATGCATCAAATTGTCCCCAGGTTGGACTGCTCCAAAAAGAGTACCTTATAGTACTCCACCAGTATAGTTTCCTTTTAGTTCGGAAAAACCACCATAACGGTAACCGTAAACGTCACTAAATCGATAAATATGTTCTTCACCATATATTATTTTTCGCTTTTTCACCCAGGCCTGTGAACTTAATTCTGTAAGAAGAAGTAGAAATGGATAAATAGTAATTATATTGAACAGAAACTGGAATGAAAAAACAGAATGCTTAATACAAAACAAAAGATAACCAACACAAGTATCAGTTACAAATATATGCACCTTAGTACGCAAAGATGACAGATCATTTCTTCCAGGTAAGATGAATCTTAGGTAATCAAAATTCCTCCAACATTATATTGGCGAAAATACAAAAATGGAAAGTATTCCATTTTGAATTGAATGTTAAATATGCCCTTACTATAAATTTTGGCTAAAAGTACACTGATAGAAATTTGTGTAGGAACTTTCAGAAATGCGTGACTAAACCTTTATGCAGGAACCGTTTTTAAATAATAATAAACAGGAACGAGAATTTCAGATTTTACAACTGCATACAACTTTAGTCACATTTTTCAGAAAATCATGTTACGATTCAAGAATTTTCCGATACTTATCGGTCAAGTACGAGATCGATAAATCGCGTATGTTTTATAGTCGTACTCTCTTACTGAATAAAATTGTAACCATACTTAGTTGTTAAATTGTCTAATTTTAATATAAAACCAAGAGCTCGTATTCCTAAATAATCAAAATATTTGGTTTACGCAAAAATGATTTATTTTGCGGCTCTATTTTCTCTCAGAAAGGAGTACCGCTACAGATCCAAAGACCAATATGGAATTCTAACATTGGAAGACAAATGGCTTTTAATTTGACTTGAATATTTCTAATATAAAAAATATACTGAAATTAACAATACACTTAAAATTATAATATACTATCGTATTTACCAATTGAATTAAGGAAAATCGCGACGGTGAACAATATGATACCAATAATCTTCATATTCTCGAAATACAGTCAACTGCCTATTGATGATGTTTGTGAATTGTGTAATTAATAAATATTCTTGAAACTGCGTTCTTAGAGTAAACATAATTTTTGTACAATAATGTACAATGCATCGCGTCGCTCACAAGTTTGAGCTTGAGATTGACGTTTAAAAATAAAGGTCAAAACCATCGACAATTAAAATTTAGCGATTGTGAATTCTCTTTTGTTAAAGCTCCTTCGGCTTTAACGAACACATTCTCATCACATGTCTCGTGACAAAAAATGGTTGAAAGCAAATTTTAAGATTTAATTTTAAAACAATTTTGCGATTAAACATTTTACTGTACGGTGTGTCTTTTATAAAAAAATGATTAATAACAAATTTTTAGCTCTTTTTAGGTAAACAACTTCCAAACTTCAGCAAAAAGTATAAAATTATCGTAAAAGATGATTATAGTTAAAGAATTATCAAGAAAAAATTTGAGGAATTAAAAAAATTAGAGTGTCGCACATTGAGTAAAGAATATTCACATGGTAGTAAACATATAAAATTATCAAAAAAAATTGTTTAACATTTTTTCATCATATGGACTTGGTTTTACAAAATCCCGAATCTTTACATAAACTCTAGGATTTATTATTTTTAAAATTGCTGCGTCAAGGTATGTGTGCGAAGTTAAAATTATTTCTCAATCTATCCTGGCATTATTGGAAAGTTTCATTAATCTTTTTATTTTCCTAATTTTATTCGAAATATGCATGAGGTTTTGAAAATATAGAGGATTAATGAACATGTTCTTCAAAAATTCCTCATGTCCACCGTAGTCGTGAGACAGATATTTTTTGTTAATTTCGGTTTTAGACAGACAAAATTTAGTATGCAATAAAACTATACATATACCTCTGAACAATGTAAGCGAACTAAAAAGGATTTTTAGTGTCCTCGGGCGTTATTAAAACGTTTTAGTAATATTTCCATATAAAGATAAATACAACATTTGAGCCTCAAAAGATTGAAAAATATAAAAAATGCATGCACTTGTTAAAATCATTTCTCAAACTATCGTTGCATTATTCAAAAGGTTCATTAATGTGTTTATTTTCCTAATTTTATTGGAAATATGTACGAGGTTTTGAAAATATACAATATTTATGAACTTGTTTTTCAAGAATCCCTAATTGCTATCGCAGTTGTGAGATAAGCGATTTTTCAAATTTCTGCTTTTTCCGATCAAATTTAGTATACAATAAAACTATACGTATTCTAAAAATCGTGACGACAGTCACGCTGCGACATTGAGTAAATAGGGAACATCGACGCCACCAATTCATACGACCCAAAGCTTGCACTCTGAAGTTAACACTGTCTACTGTGGCACAATCTTCAACAACGTGAGTAATTTTATTCACTAATTTTGAGGCATCAGAATGTTAATTGTTTAAATACAAGTAAGAGCATTTTTAAGTAGTGCATGTTGTATGACTTACAAAAAGTTCTATGCTTGTGCAATTCTGCCTCCCTCTCCCCTTCTTAATTTCACTTCAAAATTCCAGACTCTTTTCAATTGCCTGATAATCATTTTCTCTCGTCCTATTTCTTCCGTCAGCATATAAACGGGACAGCTCCAACTCAATCCCATGACACATATCAAAAATCTTTCAAGTAGACTGTCCACTCTCAAATGCTCTTTCCTGCTACCGTTTTTCTTCCTGCTCTCTTTATCCTATTTTCCACGTTACCTAACAGACCCTTGAAATACTTCGTCCACTCTTTCATCTCTATTTTTTCATTTATGCCCCTCCTCTTTTCCTGTTTATCACAGCCCATTCCCTTCCTTCCTTTACTGCTTTCTTCACCTCTTCTAGGTACTTTTCTTTCACATTCTGTATTTTCCCCTTATCATGCTTTCGAGCTTTCTCTTTTTCCTGTTGAGTTCCCCTTTTCCATTTCCCCTTTCCTCCATTTTCTTACATTCTTCTTCATCCTGTCTTTACTTTCCCTGCATTCATCGTCCCGCCAGCCTCTCCTAACACTATCTGCTTCTTCTCTCGTCTCACCTCTTCTCCTACCTTAGCAATCGCTGCTTTAAGTTTTTTAGCCGCGTTTTTAGTACTTCTTCCACACATCTTATATCCTCGGTTTCTATTTTTTCTTTAAATTCTCTTAACTTTTTCTCCCCACACCTGCCCACTTTCAATATCCTTTCACCCTTTCTTTCCCTCTTTTCCCTACCGCACTTTGGACTTTCACGTTTCAATGTCGCGATCACCAGAAAGTGCTCTGAGTCTATAGTATTGTCCGCTTCCATTCTGATCATTAGCTTCCCCATTATTTCTTCTGCCAGAATGTAGTCTATTACGGTATCTCTAATACCCGCGTACGTGAAGTTTTCTTCTTTCTGTCACCTGGTATTGCTGTTACAAATAAACCATACCGCCTTTCCCAACAAGTCCAGTAGCCTCCTACACTCCTGATCCGTTTCTTTGTGTTTCGAGTTTCTTATGAAGCCCTCTTTTTCTGTATCCCACACCTCTCCCCCTCGTTCCTCAGTCCATACATTTAGGTCCTCCCTATCGACACCAACCCCTTCTCCTTTTTCTCTGTCCATTTCCTTATTGTTCTCCATCCTCCCTCTTCTCCTCTCCTCCTGTACACGCATACAACATTTACAACTACTTTTCCTACTTTTACTCTTCTCAACATTGTTCCGTCCTCTTCTTCCATATACTCACCCTTGTATTGTCCACCACCAATTCCGTTTTTACCCCTGACATCATGCCACCCATTCCTCTCCCTTTCACGTGATCCTTCCTTGCTGCTTGCATCTTCCACACACATGCTTTCGGTAACAATCTTTCTATGTCCTTCTTTAGTCCTTTTTTACTTCGTAAACCATGACGCGTTTACTTCCTTCTTATTTTCCTGTTTTTTGTCTTTATCCCTTCCTAGCCTTGTACTCCAAGCTCTTGATTCTTCTATCTTTTCGTCACAGATCTCCATCTCTCCGTTTATCCAAATTCTATCTCTCCCTGTTATTTCCCTGCTACCTTTCCTTCTTTTCGCCCATGCCATCAGCTCAATCAGCCAGTTTATTTTCCTTCCCTACTAGGTCAGATCTATTCTTTATACTTGTGGTACTGGCACAAGCACTGGCACAAATATGTTTAAAAATAACAAAATTAAATTTGAGTAAAACCAAAACGGGAGACGAAAAAAAATGAGAGAACAAAAGTTGTTCCACCAAAAAAGACTTATACATGTGTTATAAACTTTTGCTATAAAAATATACTAAAAATTAAAATATTAGCTTTTTGGAAAAAGGAAACAAGCTTCAATAACATTTTCTTTAACAAAATTTGTCGCCTAAATTATATCTACAAATTTGCTTTGAACCACTTTACGCTAGGATGCATATTTTTAGTTTAAATCATAACAAATAACATTTAAAATAAACAAAATAAATCTATGGAAAACCGACACAAGTTGATATGGGGTTGAAGAAGATACCTATTTCAAAGAAGAAGACTAATTTAAAAAAGAAACCCA
>CAKNWU010326464.1:0-10199 GCA_932072015.1 Andricus quercustozae
TTCTCCCTGGACCTGAGTTGCACTCGAAGAAAGGCGTCATACATCTAACAGATTTATTTGGCTTTTACATCAAACATTAACCAAGCAAATATTTGGAAATGATATGAGCAATCTAGATTCACACACAAGTGCTGCACAAAGCGTCTCTTTTGACGATACAAATTTAAAAAAATATTAGCGTGGCCTGATCGTGGCGCCTCTTTACGACGGAAAACACACTAGATATTCGTAATTATTAACCAGAGTTGCCATGTTAATGAAACAAGGTTTCGTTAAATAGGTTGGTACAGTTGAATCAACTGTATGCTCATAATTTTTTTAGTAAGAAATCCTTGTCAATCCAACAATATTTAATTTAACTAGAGCTAATTGTTGATTTTGAAGGGAAAAAATTTCAGTACGATTTTCAGACAAATAGCATATATTTTATGTAAAATCCGGCTAGGATATATTCTCCCATTTAATTTTTGTGTGTTATAATATGTAAACAAATGAAGTGACAAATTTAGCATTTTCAACGCGGCCACTTTTGCTACGGTATCAGAAACCACTCAGAATAAGTTGTCTTGAAACAAAAGCAAATCCTCTTGACTGTTTTGTTTCAAACCAGGTGAAAATCTGTTTAACACAAACATAATTATTTGGCTGCAAGATTACGTGAATTTTGTCGCAAAAGGATAATGTTTACTGCAAAAAGATTCTTCTTTGGGACAAATGAAAAATCTCTTAACCTTAAGTTTAAGAGGAACTTTCATTTGTGTCAAGAAACATCCTTTTGGAAACACTCTATTATAATAGTTTTGTTACTAAAAATCGTTTAAATATGAGGATGTTCGTTTTTATTGGGTGTTCGATTTAACATGCTTTTCAATTTCCAATAAATAAAAGAACTGCAAGTTGAAAGAAAAGATCTGACATTTATTCAAAATTTAAGTTACAAATGTGATGGATAGAAAATATCCTGTCTTTACTTCTCGAGTATTTGCTATTGATTATAATTACTGCCTTTCTTGTTAATAAAATTTAATATTGTACTCTATGCGATTCTCCTCAATTTTATTTGAGACCTTTAACCATAAGTTTATAAGACCTTCTTTTTCCTCAGCATACAATTCCAAATTACAATTTGGTTCCACCGATATAATCAAACTAGAATTTCACTCGTCAACAGTTAATGTTTGATAGACATCTGTCTTTTGTGTCTGGGATTTCCAAAAGACAGGAGAGAATCAAACATAAACTGAAATCGCACTGCGATGAGTTCAATCAAAAATATCTAATTTCCTTTCACTCATCCACTCAGCTTCACAAATTTGTACAATTTCTAACAATCAGTGTACTTATCGATATATGACGAGGTTGTAGAATTAGTAGCCTTTCTTCTAGTTGTCCTTGCCCATTCAACCAAAAATCCAATTCATCTTTGTTCAATCCAGAGTATGATTAAAAAGTGTACAGGCGTCCCTGTTAGAATTCTCCCAATTCCAGCGTTCCTTTTTCTCAAATTTGAACAACTTCCGAGCACCAATTCAAAAGAGATTCCACCAGGCTTGTGGAATCTTACGTCAAGAAATTACTTTTGGAGACAGATAACAGCAGAGCTCGCTGGTCTGCTCACCTCGTCCTCTCAGACCAATCTAACAGGTAAATTGAACCATGAACCTTATTCACTTGTTTTCTCTTCCTTGGAATGACGATATTTACGTCATTCAGTCATGCGTAATTAAATACTTGGCACCACGAGTATTATTACCATTACAAATATAAGTAGTATTGATCATAAAATTGCTAGAGACTTCATGATAACTTAAGTTTCTTAAAAAAATGGATATAATTTGTATGAATGCTAATCAATGAAGAAAGAAAGGGTTCTTTGGAAAGGATATAAGATCAAAAGATATTAATGCCCAAAATTCGATTCCTGCCAGATGTTATGGATTGAGAAAGATTCTTAAGGAAAACTCTTCTTCGAGATTTGGTTATTTGAACTATCAACATCCCTAATGAATTTTAAAAACAAAACTTTAAGTTGTTGCTTAAAGAGGCCCTAACAATTTTAAAGTTCAACATAAAAGATATTTGGTAATTTCAAAACATTATAATTAAAAAAAATTGTTCCGATTAACTATGAAACGATTTCTTTTGATGTTGCTACAATTTTTCTGAGTATACCTCTGGAATTAGTTTCTAAAAAGAAATTTTAAATACATTTACGATCAAAATACTTTCGATTGAGTCTAAAAGTGTTTCAAAAAGTTTGAAAACAGTTGATAGCAAAAATTGGGTACTCTTATAGATTCTCTTATTTCTGCGATTCATGCTGATAGTTTTGATTAAGGATTTAAAAGATTTTGCACTTGAAAAATTATACTTTAATTTGCCTTTTTATTTTCGGTTCGTAGGAAATACCTTTTCGATTATTATAAATATTTTTTTCTAAAACATTATACACAAAAATTGTTTGAGAAGCGAGCAGAACATTATTTTATGAACAATAACAGAATTTTTTTGATATAACTGCCTTGAAAAGCTAGGTTTAAACTTAAATTTGGGCTCGCAATAATGGTTTCTAAAAAGACAGGTTCGCATCCTGTGTTGTTTTCTAAAAATTCCAAAAAGACTCATTTTCTTAGAGACCTGACCTGATGGTGCTGATCTGACACCAGATTCAAATTCATCGACTCCAAAAGCATATATGTATGATGATCTGGTTCAGTAGAGATCTCATTCTATTAAGTGAAGTCAAGAAGGTTTCACCTTTTCATTTGATTAGAAATGTTGTAGAATTATATTCGTGTTCCTTATTATTATTATAATATAATATAATTATTTTGCATGCAAAAACAGACATTCCCTAATATGCAAAATATTATATAAATCTTGTCATCAGTCTTAAGGAAAGTTTCCCCTTGAAACAGTCTTATCACGTATAAATATGACAGAAGGACAAGCTTCATGCCTATTGTGCATGCAATCGATAAGATAACGAATACAGTAGACATTTTATACTCTAATGAAGCAGCTCAAAATTCATTAGCTGCACTGTGAACCATATTCTTGATTAATATATTCATCACTTTTTCTTCCAATTGAAAAAATGAGAATCGTCTATACTGTGCCCTTATTCTTGGCGTTTATCCTGAATTATATTGGTAAATATAATATTACTATATTTATATACAGGGGCGCCGAATCACCTGTTTTGTGTGTTGACCATTCAACACATGAGTTCTTCCATGTGTTGAAAATCAACAACAAATTAAATTTACGTAACTCCCTTTTAAGTCGTTCCTAGAATTAAAGTCCTCGGCATTTGTGTGACGCGGGGACTACAGGTCCGAGAAAGAGGCGGTGTTCAGACATGCGTGCAGGGCGGCTGCTGGACCCGGAAAACCGGGAAATGACCGGAAATTTTATGAGACCAGGAAAAATCGGGAAATGACAGAGAATTTATTTTTTTACTGCGAATTAATTATATTTTAAAGAATGTTGAAATGCAGTTTTAAAGAATTAAAAATTAGAAGCGTTATAATCGAAGATTTTGGATACAAAATATTTTTAGCTGATTAACTGTAAATATAATTTAATTAATGAATTTTAAAATTGAACTGCACTTTCAGTATTAAAAAGTGAATAATAATTGATTTTACAAGATGATTGGGAATCAGTTCACAATTTTAGAATTTCCAGATTTTAACGTTAAAAGTTAAACTGTTTCAATTGGAAAGTCTTATTGGTTAAATCAATGTAAACGCGAGATTGAAACTTTATAAACTATTTTTCATTTTAAAATAAATTCAATATAATATATTCGTAAATAAAAGCTTTTATTAAATTTCGAATATTCTTTCGGTATAAAATTTTCCTTTTTTAAATCATTCAATTTGAAATTTTTTAATTAAAGAAAAAAAAATTACTTAATATTTAGAAATATTTGACTGTTCATTTAAAATCAGTAATTATAAATCAAATATTTAAAACTAAAAAATCAAGGCAATACCTAATTTCGTTTAGACACAGTGTTATGGAAAGTAAATGTTGGCACGTTTGACCCCGTCCTACCCTACTTATTAACTCACAAACGTGCGCGCGAAAGATAATTCTGTTACTAAAATTTAAAAGGAAAGTTTCAAATCATATTTTGATCCTTATGATCATCACCCTCCTTATCTGCGTTATCCACGTCATACTTGTCATCATCCTCATCATTACTCCAGGTAGCCTCATCGTAGACAACAGCGTTTTCGTCACGTTGATTCTCGCCAACTTCCGGGATATTCTGGGATATTCTATGTCCTTTCGGGATATCCTCTCAATCGATACGAGTGGAAAATATTCGTTGTCTGTAAGACATTTATTGATAGGCTAATATATTCGTCATTAATTTTTATTTCGTAAGTCACCAGCGATATTATATGTTCCAATGTGTTGACTGTACGACACACAAAGTTGGGAGAGCCGTTCTTCCAAATGATAGTATGTAAAGCTATCAATTGTGACAAGTTTTCTTCGCTGTAGCCCACTACCAAGTAGCATTTTGAAACAATGTACAATCGTTGCATGTCCTTCACGAATTGGTATTTCTAAAATTTCTTTCGTTAATGCTGCCTGGTGCAGTTGATCCTTCAATGATAAATTAATATTTATAATAATGCTTTAAATGATAATAAGTTGACAGAAACAATCGTTGCAAGTCCTTCGCGAATTGGTCTTTCTAAAACTTCTTTCGTTAATGCTGCCTGTTGCAATTGATGCGCCAATGACAAATGTTTGTAAGTTCGTGGGCTCTGGGCAATTCGTTTGAAAAACTGGTGTTATGATTCTGCTCAAATCGTCCTATTGATGAAATCGTCTATTTTATCAGCATTTAAGATAGCCATTATCTCGAACATCTTGATGTAAGTTTCCAAAGGCGGCCATTCTTCAGGTACAGAGTCTGATACAATAAGCGATAACATTATCACTAATTGCGACATTTGACATGCTGCTCGTCAAAATCGTTCACTCTTTAATAACAGTTATTCTCGCGTTATTGGTGAAGATTCAGACGATTTTTCTGTATATCCGTAATCAAATATTGCAATTCTTTAATTTAGTTTCTCGAGGGGCATTAAGTTTGAATTATAACAAATCTCCTTCAAAAAGCATCGTATCGTAACAACGTCAATTCTTTCCTGATCATCTTGTGTTAGATCTAAAGTACTGAACGTACAGCATAGAATCCTTGTAATTCGTTTAACAAGCATCTTCTAATAATTCCATACTCACTACTTAATTCTCTTCTCGTGGATTCATCTGCGGCTTCTATTTCCGCAACTTGCGTCTCGTGTTGTTCGGGTGTCCGAAGTGGCGTTGGATCTTCTTCTAACATTGTTTGAACTTGAACCAATGAAGCCATGCAGTACCTACAAGGATGACCCATGCTGAATGATTTATTGAATCCACATATTTGATGAACTGCAAGATTGTTACCTATTAATGTCGATAAATCACAATAAACTTTTTCTGCATTAAGCACACCAATCCCTTGTTCTCGTTTTTTTAAATCATCAACAATGTGTACCAAGATTCAACCCATGCCGTAATTCTAAACATGGGGATTCGAAACTATTGATGTTAAGTTTATAAATTTTATAGTAAACAATTAGCAGAAGAGACATCTTCGTTCATAATATAGTACATTTCTAATTTGTTTACTGAAGAAGACATAAATCCACTAATTGTGTATATTATGGCACATGTCTTTTCATCATACTAAAATTTAAATAGTTTTGCATTTGGTCTGTTTGGTAAATGCGGATGATTCTGAAAGTGAGTTCCATCTAGGCAAGACCTCAGAACGTCATCTTGAATTCTTTTCTGACGATGTGCGAGACTTCCAAGGGAATCGTTCTTAAGCAGTACAGTATCAAATTGATTTTTGAAATATTTATTTTGATTATAAATACTGTGTAAGCCTTGACTGCAATCAATTTCAGCAATGCTATTTTTCTTTGTGTATTTTAGTATTTCTCTTTTAGTATTTCTGCAATCTTTCTTAAGTAATAGTTGGCTTACCAATATACCACTTCTTTTAATGTTTGCAAAATACTGAGATCGTCTTCGTTAGTGACACGAGGGAAAGCTCTCAAATATAAAAGAAATTCCTCAATCATTTATTTTTGAGAATTATGTGGAACGTGTTTGACATCAATTTCCGGGTCATAATCAGGATTTGGATCATAATCAGGATCCGCATCATCTTTTGGATAGGGTTTATTATCCAACTCGTTGTTACTCGGAAATGGTCGAGAAGCAACATTTTGATTCCTTTTTCGACATAAGCATGCTCCCGATTATCAGTGAACTGTGCCAAACGAGAATCATGGTATGTAAAATGAAATAAATGGCACTGAAAAAAGTGTATCTACTCCTTTCATTCGACATTTATGTGGAGCCATTCATTTAATATCCCAAACTTTCAACTTGATATCTCACTTTCTTTTCACATGAGTTATATAAAAAGAAATTGGCTTGAGATAGGAATCGAATAACTGAAGCCTCGGCAGAAAAAACGTTGTATTAACACAAGTTGTGTGTCCATGAAGTTCTATAGAGTTTTTTAAAAAGTATTTACCAGACAATGATACTTTTCATTTTTTAATACATTTTTCGGTATGAAACAAATTAAAAATATTAGAGTTTTGTCCACTATACAATATAAACTATATTTAACTTTTCGCCTGGGTCTATAATATACAGTTCATTCCCCCGAACTACTTTGTCCCGACTGGCTCCTTCTCTCTCTGACCGGCAACCCTAAAGTTAACCTTTCCAGGGTGATAGAAGCGCCTTTTGTTGTTCAACCCTCTCCTGGAAGGGCACTACCTCTGTGTGCTCTCGGTAAATCCTGACTTCCTCCAAAGGTTTCCTGGTGGATGGGTTGTGTCCGTCGGGGATGTGCTGGGGGTTCAAGTGTATGACCAGCTAAGGGTCCAAAGTTAGAACCATGGCCCGATTCTGGTTGACCATGATGGGGATGAGGGTGTTGCGAGCCGATGCGAGTTTTACGCGGACCTTCGGGCGCTGTCGTAGAGCCCTTCTTGGGTTGACTTTGCCCCATGCGCATCTCTCGACGGGCATTTTTATTGATAAGAATACTTTGCATACACAAAAAGATCGTGCCAAACCTCGTTTTTCCTTGCGTTTGCAAAGCGGGTTGCTTAATAACAGTTCCTGTATATACCATGCATATAATTTAGTAGAAAAAAAAACATAAAATTAATAATTCTTTAAAATTAATATTTTGAAAGTATATTACCTGATTCTTTAGCGGCAGCTTTTATCCCAGATTGTTTTTCTGTGAAAATCGACAAGAGAATCTGACTGGATTTCACTTCCTTAGTGACTGTTGAACAGTAGTCTTTAATCTCAACCATGGTAGGTACTTCTAAACATATATCCTTAAAAAATAAGTGGATTCCATGTAATAGGCAACCTTATGCCGTAATGTGAGGATATTTTGCTTGCAACCATCTATCTGTAGAGCCAAACATGGTGCTAATTCTATTTGCTCGTCAACTTTTTTCTCCACTCGTGTGAATTCTTCATTTATTAGACGATTGGATAAATCATATCGTGATGAAAGCTTGGTTTTTAGTTAAAAAAAACATATCCAGCGATCATTCTTCACGACTGACAGAAGAGTACTCGAGCAATATATAGCCCTTGCAAACAAGATTTCCAACTCACGCTAAAAAACCAAACATACATTTTTCATTTCTAACAAATACAAACCTTTTATTTTTTAAATTATATAATAATAACATATCGAGTTTATTAAATTATTTTATCAGTGCAATAATTTCAAAAACGGAATATATACCACTATTTACTTGTGAAAACAAACATGAAAAGTTTTTACGTATTTTGCAAACGAAACGCGTGATGAGAATTTGCAGATAATATTTTATCTAATTTAAAAGAATTTTAGAATTACATATTTATATACTTGACAAAATTGTCATAACCTATTCTAAATTTCTTGAATTGTTGCAAAAAATGATACAAACATATTATTTTTAAGTAGATCTTACTTGCATAGTTTCTGAGACAGTTTTATCCTTCAAAATAAAATCATTTAGAGAACTGTTGTTAAACTTTATTATTTTATTTTACACATTTACATGTAGATATTCATAGTCAGGGAGCTTTTATTGACATTTTACGCCAAAGTTACCCTCTAGACCTTCCAGTGAATACCATATATATTAGTGGTGACTCAATTATAATTCTTACGTGTGAAATATTTTTCAGTCTTTAAGGAAAGAATGCTTTGTTTTCTGTACTATAACACTGTTCTGAATTTGTTACGCAATAGTACTATGACTGATATAGCATTCTTCTAGAATCACTACAGAAATATGCAACAAAGTTCCAGAATTGTTACAGAACATGTGTGACAGCGTTCTAGATCTGTTACCCAATGTTAGAGAGTCTGGGTGATGACGTAATTACTCGCTGGTTACTAACTATTACTAACCTGATCTAGAATATGTTCTTTTGTGTTCTAGAACAGTTACAGATCTGGTCTGTTATAATGTTTTCTGGATCGATGACTCCACCGGGGAAACCGCATTAATGAACATTAAAGTTCTGCAATGAGAAAGAAACTTCATTAATTCGAAAAAATAAAGCACACACTAAGTTTTAAGATTTGTAGATATTTTATTTCCTATTTCGGCTTCAGGGGATCTCAAAACGTGAAGATCCGTTGAAAACTGAGGTGTGAAATTTCGAACGATTTTAATACTTTCTGCATCGTGAATGACGAGCATGTAAACAAATTAATTCTCTATTTCTTCTTGCAGAATTAAGTTCACAGTCCGACTGCAACCGTAATGGCGAACGCATTCCAGGTATTCCTCCTTGCGGAACATCTGATTCTTCTGACAGTTATCATTCAACTGGCAGGTCTTCTCCTACTACCGAGTCTCCTACTCGTAACCCACTATATCTTCTAGCAGAAGTAAGTTCACAGTTAGAGTGTTACCATCATGACGAAATTAATCCTGGTGCTTCTCGTTGTGGATCTCCTAATTCTTCTGGCATACATCATTCTCCAGCCAGGTCTGAATCTCCTGAGAAGTCTTCTCGCCCCGCCAGGTCCAGGTCTCCTGCTGCCAGGCTTCCTTCTTTCTTCCCTGGATATGAACTTAGACAACTTGGACTTCTTCGGCTTATTCCCCGCACAAATCCGCGACAATTATTCGAATTTCGAAGATATGTCTTTCCTGTCAATAAACAAATTCAAGCGCGAGCAGACCAGGTCTATGTCGATATGCCCACCGGAGAACAAATTGTGTTATCAACATTGAATGGTGAAGTTTTTGCAATATTGGAGAATGGTGCGGTTCTTAGGGGAATCTATAATATCGCTAGAACTAGGTTGAGGGTAAAAATAAACATAGCAAGCGGCGTGGTTGATAATATGACCCCAGAAGAAAGGAAGGAATGTCCAGTAGGCGAACGCCGGCCAATCTTACCATGGAATTTTAAAGTAGTAGTTGTACACAACAACACTTTATAGGATCTACATCATTGCTTCCATTAAGCAGATTTTTTCGACTAAACTTTAATGTATTATGATTCCCAAAGCTTCAATATTGCGTCAATATCTCAGTTATTATTTTTTGGAAATATCAGAAATCATTAGAAAAATCATGGATTCGAAGGTCATCAAGGATTTTCAGACGAATGTTTTCTAGATTTTGTAGATAATTTCATATCTGTTTGAGAAAAAAATCCCTTCAACTACTGTCGCGCGGAAGATTAGACACAAAGGATGCATGCAGGAACTCAATGCATCTGATCAGGTGAATGCGAGCGCTTCTGATAAAAATCCAGCTGCAGACGATGGGGGATATTTAAAATTGAAAAGCCCACAGGTTTGACTATATCAGGTATTACTTGTGTTGGAGGGGGGTGATTTAGATATGTAAAAACCTACAAATGTATACATGAAAATAATAAAGGAATAATAAAATAGTAGTTACTGTAATTATTTTGAATGGAGAAACTGAATATTCTTGAAAAGTAAAAGATTATATTTGTCACGTCAATTTTCACGAAGTTATTTCTTAACAAAATTTCCTTTAAACTTACTCATGGAATATAAATATCTCACAAAGACAACATTGAAACCTTTCATACATGAGATA
>CAKNWU010326469.1:0-12141 GCA_932072015.1 Andricus quercustozae
TTTTATATTTGCCTATTATGATTTTTCATGATGTTAAATGAACGAAATGCAAACAAATCTTTTCAATTCAATACTTTTTTAGTTATTAATTTGTTATTCATTTATTTTATGGCTAGACGTTGAAACCAAAGAGACCATTTTTTACCAACTGAAGTTTGATAATCAAATTGCTGATATTTCAAACATACAGAAACAACTATTATCTCAATTTTTGCAAAAAATAGATTTATCACGTTTTGTTTTCTTACTCCTCAGACAAAGAAATAATCGTAAAAAAGCTATTCAAAGCTTGAAGAAATACGCCATTTTTAACGTGTATCATAGAAATGATCATCATTTACATTGACTTCGCAGAAGGAATGTTAAAAAAATCGCATGTTGAGTTCACCTTTCGCCAATATTAAAAAAGTGCACACTATTCGTATATCAACAAAAAATGTAATTCATACCTAATTTACATTGTCATTTCGACAAATCATAAGATTAATATTGTCAATAAATAAGTAAAGCGCTTTAAGGTTGTAAATAATACGTGTGAAAGGATTTCTTACTGACTGCCATATTTTAAATCCTAAATGACCTTTGAAGTGACACTCTGAACTTGCCCTCATACAGCTTTTTAAATATTTTAGTTGTCTATTTACATTAACATCTCTATGACAATGAATACTTTAGTAAACACTTATCTTGTTTTCTGATGCATTTAGTTGAAATGCTCATGATTATGGTGGCAGTTCTGAATTTAGAATTTATCAGTAATACTCACTAGAGTAGAATAAGACTATAAAACCGAATTTTATAATGGACAAGAATCAAGTCTCCATTGGAGTGATAATCGACATGTCTTCACGTTATTGTTCAAATTGAGTAGAAGCTGTCTATAATTCTTTTTCGTTAATAGCATAATCAAGTGTTCAAAAGCACACTTTTTTGTTGAGATGCAGAAATCCATCGATCTTTCAAGCAGGATGAAGTGCCTGTAGTTGTGGATGATGATGAAAGCAGATCACCAGCATAATTGAAAGAGTGATTAATTCAATGCAGCATTTCATATTTGATGAATCAGAGACATCGTCGTAGTCTGGATCTGCGAATATAAATTTAAATGATTAAAAACCTCTTCACATAGCCTTTTATGTTCTGATAAATTAAAAAAAAAATCAGTCTGCTTTGATCAAAAATATCTAAGCTTCGAAAGTAATTAGATATTAATAATGTTTGTAACAATAAACTACAGGTGCAATATACTTCAGCTCCAATTAAAATATGAAGATTGTAGAGGGACACTCAGTTTTTATACAATCTATGGAATGTTAATGAAAAGCAGAAAATAAATTAATATCGGTTTACCTCGCTCTTTCAACATATCCTGACTTCCCTCGAGAATCTCGTTCCCAGCATTTTTTCTAAGCTTTCCTGCAAATTAAAATTAAGATTGAATTATAAATTGCAAAGTAAGCCGTTCTGTACAATTTCTATAGAAATCCGTGTAGGTAAAATATAAACCTCTATACTTTCATTAGAGAAAGGAAGGAGATGGAGATCTTAGAATATAATTGAAACAGGAAATTGTAAAATTCAGGAGGTGAGTGAGAGATGCAAAAGTTCGACTGTCCTAGCCCGATCGACAAATGTTTTGCTGGACGAGTTGTAGCTTTCAAAATCTTTTCAACCGGAAGAATCTTGAATGCATAAATTCCACTGGACAGCAGAAAACTTCAACTTTATGTTTCAAACTTATCACTGAAGTTTAGCTTTCTACTGTGTGATAGATAATAAAAATAACTTAAGAACTTCAATGGCAAAGCAAGAAAGACTGACAGAATCGGGACACTTTTGGTATGAATTTCACTGTCCAAAAATTATTATTTTTTCCTATTGCACAAAGTAGAAGACTTGCAAAAGTAATGAAGATATCGAATAACTATAAAAGTAAAAGAAACGTTATGTTTAAAGTTTCCTACTAGCAAGATGAGCTATTAAAGTGTCGAGTAGAGACTTCCTGAGGAAGATGTATCGCTTAAAGTACTGGTAAGCATTTCAACGTATTAGTTGGACTATCCTATCGCAATCTCATTAGATCGACATGTTGTGAACTAGTTTCTACTCAATATAAAATTATTAAAATCCAGCATATCTTGTCATATTAAGTTATCCAATGTCCAGTAAAAGGATATAATTGAAGCTTTTTAGAATTTCTGGGTATTTCGATACGAATATGCAGGGTGTGCCAGAGTTCGATATCTTTAATTACATCGTAGGTAGGTTGATCGATATGTGTTTCATAAATTTTAAGGTAATTCATATTGAAAACATTATTTTAATCGCCTATCTTGAGCGGTGACAGGTTTCTGCTGCACACCCGCGCGCCGAAAAGACTATTTTTTTCAAAAGCCTGACGTGATGGAGCAAATCTGACATCCGATTTCTATTGAGCGATCCCAAAAACATACATTATGGTGGTCTGGTTCAGTGGCGATACCACTTTTATTTTTGTGTGTGCCTGTGTATGAACTTTCTGTCGATCGATTTTTTTATTCATATTTTTCTGAATTATAATTCGATCTGAAATTTGATTGTTACCATTGATCAGCACTTTTAATTTGCTGGATTGTCGTTTAAACCAATTATTATTTGGCTGAATTGGATTGATGGCCGGTTTCATAATAAACCGGGCAGTCTGAACCCAGTGATGTCACATAATTGTTTGTGGTTGAAATATATCATTTTTCGAAGCAAAATACGAGACAAGTAATTTTTGTTTGTCTTGAAAAATATTTTTTGTTGTTGTTAAATTAGGGTTACTTGGATATTTAGGATAATTATGCTAAAAAGATTACCGTATATTTGTTCAAAAAACGTATCTTCGGAACAAATTGACTTAAATTACGTTTAATTACGGCAGCTTGTAGCGAAATCTACACTCTTTCAAACTTTTCTAAGAAACTACAAGATATATCAAAATTATCAAAATGGCGTCCCTCTCCCTCTCCCCCTCCCTCTAACTCTTTTTAATATAGAAAAACTTATTTTTCTATAATATTTAAATTTCATAATTTTTTTATCTGTTAGAATAATATTTTATCTTATATCGTACACATTGCTTGCTGCATAGTTTTAAATCTAAAATAGATCTTCCAAATTTTAAACTATGTAGATATACCTGCAGAATAAAAAATTGTTTTATCCGATAAAATTATTATATATAACTTTTTCGGGAATTGGAAACTTCGGTAATTCATAATTTCCGGAATGTACTTTTTTCGAGCATTTAGTAATGTCGGCAATTTTTTAATTTGGGATTTTGAAATTTCTGAAATTTAATAATTACGGAATTCTATCATCATGATGATGAATTTCGAAAAATTATGATAAATTTGTAAAAATTAGGTTAAAAAAATCGTACTTTTCATTTTCACTTAAATACATTTTCGGTTACAATTTCGTAATTTTAAGAAAGATTTCAGTTAATTCAGTTTAAAAATTCGTAAATTTGAAATTTCGTTACGGGAAACTATCGAAAATGTCTTAAAATTTTCGGTTATTCATGCAACTTCATAACTTCTTAAATTTCAGAACAGTTCTAACAGTGTCAATTTAGAGGATATACACTTACAGAATTTAGATTTCAAATAAGAAAATTGATGAAATTATGATTTTTTCTGATCTATTTTGATTAATTTTACATCTTCTTTATTGTTTTGCTTTTTCTATTTATTCTGCCGAATTATCTACCATCACAGAGTTTTCCGTAAGATTAACTGATTTTCCAGCTCATTCAGGGCTAACGTTACGAAAAACCCATAACACCGGCCCTTTTTCTGCTTCTTATCCTTCGAGTACACCGTTACTATTACTAAATAAAGTAAGAAGTAAAATTAATCAAAACAGAAGATTAAAAATCATGATTCCATCAATTTTTTTATATTTCATATGGGATATTTCTAAATTTGACCTTCTAACTATACATTTTGTAAGTATCTGTAATTTTAGCTTCTTTAAGACATAAAACTAAGAATGATAAAAAATTTATATTTTGAAAATTTTATTTTATATTTAAAAAAATAAGATTTTTATATGTAAGAATACCTTAGTAAGGACGAATCTTACAGCACATCTCTCTCATATTACCAATAATCTTTAAAAAAATCAAGAAAAAATCAAATGTAGTCTTTTTGAGAAAATTTAATTATGTAAATTTGTTCCAAGATACGAATTTTTAAAGAAAATTATCGTTAATTTGTGCATAATTCACCTAACTATTAAAGTAGTCCATATATTTCTGCCCCAAAAATTCCGCGACCTCGCCGGGGTAAGACTGCCCGATTATTGTATATGAAACCGATATATTTGCTTTCTTTAATTTTTATTTGACCAAATATTATTTTGAAATTACTACAACTTTTAAATCGGACAAATAAAAGATAGGTCAAGGAGATAAATATACTTGCGCTTAAATGTTATAATTGTTGTTATTTGACATAATGTTAATTTGATAGAAACACAATTGGACCTACATTTCATTTTCTTGAATTCCATTAATTAAGTATTATGTATTTCAAATGTCAATTGGTTTGAGTGAAAATTGAACATCTGCTAATCCATAAAACTGAAGTTAAAAGAACTTTACACTTGCGTTTAAATAAAAAGTTTACATTGCTTTCTCATCTAATATTTCATTGTTTTTCACATTGTTTAAAGTTCTGAAATGTTGTGAATTGTTTTTTGAAACAGTCCTTATACATTGAAACGTTTTCTGTTCTTAGCAATTCCAATCGAGTGAATACCTCCTTTTCATCTAGCATGCTATGCATTTTTTGTTTCAGTAATTGTATCTCACCCTTTGCGACAAATTACACGAAAATTCGTTATGATGTCTGA
This sequence comes from Andricus quercustozae, assembly GCA_932072015.1. Classification (NCBI taxonomy): domain Eukaryota; kingdom Metazoa; phylum Arthropoda; class Insecta; order Hymenoptera; family Cynipidae; genus Andricus; species Andricus quercustozae. Next base: position 4,882 of record CAKNWU010326469.1, read on the forward strand.
AAGGCTTAAGTTGTGCGTTATTTTGGACACACATTAGTTCTCGCAGAGCACAGTACGAGGACGCTTTGTAGGGACAATGCTGGCTGCTTTTCAAAGAGGTTTGGAAAAGTAGATTACATATCAGCGTATGGGGCAGCTGTGGAGTAGGACCTGTGTTGGAAGCCCAGTGAAAGGAACGTGGAGGCTGCTTTACGTTGAGTTTGTCGGCAAAAAGAGGGAGAAAGGGACGAATCAAGTCAGTGACTGTATGTACAGTATGTACGGCTAGAATCTGCGTTTGAAAAAAAAAAGAATTACAGCTTCCCGAAACGTCTCCACAAGGCATTGCGATGCAACGAATGAACTTTTCTGTGGGCTTCTAGGTTTCATGAAATCGGAACAGCATAAATAGAGTCGGTACTACTCCCCTATTCATTCGCGTTTTTGTTCAGAAATCGCTGCAGAAATGTTCAGATTTAAGTCCCGATAAACTTGCGGCTTTTCTTACATTTTGCTTTCTTCCCATCTTTGTTCAAAATGAAAAAAAGTTTAGGCTGATACAGAATATCATATACTCTATTCGCAGAAGTTTTTATAGTCAGCTTCTTGAGTACGTAACGGTTATTACTGATACTAAAAAACTTTAAAAGACGTGAGAAATTAAGGAAGTTCGCATGCGCTTTGAGGAACTTGGAAAACAGAATTAAAAGAAGTCAACAAAGTTTATTGTAACCCAACGGAATTCAAAGGGATTTCATTTCTACACTAAGAAAAAATGCTGCAATATGACTGTTGAACCAATCATTATTGTTTTAATTAATATTTATTTGAATAAATAGCAACTGATTTTGAATTAGGTCAATAGTGCTACTCATTAATTCAATATCATTTTTTTATTATATTAGATTTATTAATGAAAAATAAGGATATTAAAACTGAAAAAGACACTTTGAACTGCATTCAATGCAAGCAACACAATTCAGCGCCGATAAAGTGAGTTCAATACAAAAAATTTTAATTGAATGAAATCGATTTGAAAGGAATGCAGCAAAATTCAAAATTATTTAACTGAATTCAAGAAAATGCAGGTCAATTTAGAGCTTTAGTCGAAATCTTGAAAATTAAATAAAGCCTTCATTGAGGCATTGCTTTTTAAATTCAAATAATGTCAAATAAAATAGATTGAATAAACTGCAATATACGTTCCTATATTATTCTTATATCATTATCTGATTAATAATTTTAAACTATTTTGTCCAGCTCAATCGCATTCAAGAGATTTTTATCGATTTCAACAGAATACCATAAAATTTAAGAGGATTCAACGGTATTCTATTGAATTCAACGGAATTAAGAGTCATTTTAAATACTTCGGTGGACTTCAAATCAATGAAATTCAACGAAATAAAAGAAAATGGTATATAATTAAATGAAATTAAACGCAATTCATAAAAGTTCAACGAAATTGGACGGAATTAAATTTAAACTCAGTCGAATTCAATGTGATTTTTTCCTCGCTTTAAACTATTTCATTTAAGTTTAATTGAATTTAAGATAGTTAAAGACAACGCACTTCATCAGAATTAAATTAATACCCATTTAATGGAATCCAACTACGTTCCAAGCACTTCAAAGAAATTTAGTCGATTTTCATAATCAAAGTGTCTAGGCTTATCAAAAATATTTGTGTTACGTTTGACGAATTTTTGAGAACCTAGACGCGACCTTTAATGATATGGTGTGGAATTTAATAGCATTGAAAGGAATTTAACAATATTCAAAGGAATCTCTTGTTTTAAGGCTTTTTGTGCAATTCTGTTACTCAGGTGGAAAAATTATATATAGTTCATACATAGTGGAAACATGTAGGTATAAGTTTTATTTGTTTTATAAAAAAATGTATAAAGGAAATGAAAATTATATAACTTCTTTGGAACGAATTGCTTGATTATTTTATATTAATTTCAACTGATTCCTTTTTTCAAATCATCTCCACCATTGATCATAATTTTTCATCTCTTAGAAATACGATTAATTTATGGAGCCTAAGAAAGAATCAACACAACACGCCCTAAGTGTGTATCATTGTGGATAAAAAAAAGTTCTATTCAATTATTGAAGAGTATAGACTATAGGTAAACCACTCAGTATGTTCAAGAGATGTAATGTCACATTTTCGATCCGGAGACTGCATTATTTAATGCCAGTTGCCCAGAAGACGAAAAAGAATGACTGAATGGAAGTAAAGGTTTTAAAGTGGCAGCCAATGCGACAAGAGCTCGAATGCTTCCGCTGAAAGCTCAATTTCGTTCTTCATTTCTGGTTAAATCTTCCTTTTTCTACCTCCATTCGTCTCTTTTACTCTTCCACTCGTCAGCTTGCTGAAGCTTTGATATTCACATCTTTGCAAAACACAACCGAGGATTGTGAATGGCTCAGTTAAATTATCATCTCATTCTATACCTCAAAAGTAAAACTTGAAAAAGCTGGATTTTACTGAACGAATATGCCGTGCGAAATATTGTTTTCGTGTACCATTATGCTCAGTGCTGTTGAAGTTTTTAATCCATTAACGCAGTATCATATTATCAAACTGTTCTATAGACAATTTTCATTATGTAGAATTTGGGTCAATTAGTTCGCCATTGCATAAATAGTAGTGTAAGATGAAATAAAATGTATAATTTTGTAAATACATAATTGTTAATATTTTAGGCAGAAAGTTAAAATAATGCTCTACATTTCTCTACATTGGCATCAGCAAGAATTATGTTTAGAGGAAACCCCGAACATTGTTCGATAATACGACTGAAAGTTAATAATGATTAATTGAAAATACTAGTAGATGGATACTAATATCTAAGAAATTACTTTTTTGACAAAGTTTTTGCTCTTGTGAAAACTTACGGGTTCCATGCATACAAAATTCATAAATATTAAAAAAATATTTTTCTTTTAATTATTTATTACTTTTCATTAATTGCTGCATACATATTAGTATTTTAAATTAATTACTATCTACTGTTAATAGTTTTTCCTTCTCAATTTATGCTACAATTTATCCAATACTGTACCTTTGTATGTATCGTTTCCTGTGCGGTAGCCAGAACTGGACGGAATTCCTAAAACAGGCAATATTAGAAATCATAAAGTCTAAAGAAAAAAACTAAATACTCTTGAATTTTCTCGTAATGTCTTAGCACTTGACTTACGTTTATTTAATAATGATTATCATTTACCTAAACAATTTTTCTTTAACTATTCATAATTCTTTCTCTTTTACCATTCAGAGAAATATAGAGCTCTTTTAAAATCATGATTTTAACAAATATAAATTGATAGAAAAAATTATTTTGTTAATGTTCTGCCTAAGTCTCTGAGGTAAGTTTATGGTAGAAATATAGAAGTAGTAAGTGACGTGTAGTAAGTGAAAATTGTTTGAAATTTAGAGAAAGGTCGACAAAAAACAAAATCATATTTATAAATTAAAACTCGACTTTTCATTACTTACGATAAAGTTTGATGCTACCATCAGTGTCACCCAAAGAGTTTCTCGAAACGCATTTGTATGTTCCATAATCTGAAGCGGTAATTGAACGTATTGTCAATTTCATTTGAACTTTGTATGCACTATCTACAAGTGCAGGTTCATATTTTCCACCTACAAAGAAAAATACAAAATAATATGTAATTTTATTATCTTTAGACGTAAAATTTCAGACTTAAGAATAATTATAAAATTGAGTTCTTTTGATAATATTTGAAATGTAAATAAGAATTTTTTTTTGAATTTTCATGCTAAGCAAGGATCTTCTAAGTCCTTGATAATAACAAAACATACGAGTGTCGGAAATATACATGTATCTCAAATTGTCAATATTGTCAATGTTTCGTATCTCATGCATGCCAGAGAGAGAGATTGCAATATGATGGCAGTCAATATTAGAGAAAAAATTGCGTGATTTACTATTGGCAACAAATAGGCTATTCCTGTATGTATTGTGTTGGGTAAGCAACAGCTGCTTTCAAGTCCCCAAGACGGTCGTTGGAAGCGACGACATCACAATGCTTCAATCAAGTTAGCAAAGGTAGCTATAGATAGTTTATTCGCAACTGCAACTTGACTTCAGTATTCCGAAAGCATCGCCGAACTTTACGGGATTTCTGTTTATATTCCCCTAGTATTGATATATTTGATAGATTTTATAGATTTCATATAAATTTCTTTAAAAATAAGATTTGTTAATTTAATCCATATAATAATGGAATGATTGAAATCACGTTTTGGAAAAAATATGTTTATTTGGTATTATTGTTATTTGCGACTGGAAGTCTAAAATATAACAAAGTAAAATTTGCAGCGTTGTGAATCGTTTAATTTTTTAACAGAAAGATTGTATATCAAAGTGAAGGTCAGTCAAAATATTTAAGATCAATAAGAAGGTAAAATTATAAAAAAAAGAGGTTAAGTCGTGTAATGACGATTGACATTGTAGGTACCATAGTTCTGAATCAGATGTGTTGTTGAAGAGATTTGTAATTTTGCTTTTCAATTTTTAATTAAGAATTTTACTTGATGATTACAAATTGCTACAATTTCAAACAAATTCTACATATACCTTAAAAAATGTTATATATCCAAGTGCACAAATATAATGACACATATAATGACCCATATGAATTATCTATATCTTTTGAATTATATTCTGTAAAATTTCAAATTTGAATAAAATTTCGAGCTTGGGAAGAATTAAAAATTATAAAGTTTATAAACATAAAACATATTTTTATACGTATATCTGTATTTCACATTAGGTTTTTCTCACTTTAAAAAAATGTAATCCCAAAAACGTTCTCAAATTTGGACGCGCTGAAATTCAAAAATTAATATTTTATCTATACATATCTCAACTTCAAGCTTTTCAAGTCCGTAATCTTGAAATATTTGGAATAAATTTGTTCAGTCTTTAAATTTTGCGAAAAATTATGTTTATGTATGAAACTCCTTTAAAATTAATAACTTGTTTGAACTAAAGATTTAAAATATATTTTTATCCAAAGGTATACATTTTTATTTAATACACAAAAGAAATGTACATTGAAGGAGAGACTCAATTTAAGTTATTATAATTAAACACTGATACTATTAGAAATCATTGAATTTTCAATTTCTTGCGCTCTCGAAAATAAGCTTCCAATTTCAAACTGAAAAAAGAATCAAAATCCTAATTAGAAACTCTTGCAATATAACGGTTCTTGTTTAGAGACTTCGAAACGTAATGGTTGTCCGATAATCCAAATGAGATTCTTTAAAATCTTGATGTAATAAAACTGTAATATTTTCAACATTGACAAACATTCTTAAATAACATTGAATTATCATTTGAAACGAATTTTTATGTTGAAAAAATGGATAATTATTAATTAAATTTTTGTTTATTTCAAAGAAATTCCATAAGGAAACCTTTGTAGATTCAAATATTTAAAAAAGATAAAAATATTTCGAAACCCACTTTCGTAATAGATACAGTTCGCAATTTAGAGATTAAAAATATTTCGACAAAACGTTTCCATTTTTTAATTTTTCGAATAATTGAGTTTATATATATATAAAATGTAGTCTATAAAATTAAAGAAAAATGGATCAGGTTGGGACTGGTCGGGGGTTTGGTTTGCAACCTGGCTTGAAATCTAAAAAGTGATTGCAACCGATTCCCCTTTGCTTAAAAATTGCTCCAGGTTCAAAAATGTTTCTGCAAAAGGACTCGTGAAATTTATTGAAATTTTGAAATTGAACTTTTGTGCCGTTTTCAATTTTCGCTTTTTTGGTAGGGTTGGCCTTTCGAGTTTTCGTATCGGGTTGCGAACTCGAAACCCTATCTGATCCGAAGTCATATTGCACACCACTAAATTTAAATGCCTTTAAAATGAAAAAATGGTTTACAATTAAAATTGTAAATATCTTTAAGTAATAGTAATAATTAAAAATTAATAACACGATAAAAATATTGATTTTCTTTAGAAGACATGATAGCCACTCTCTCTTTTTTGCTTTTAAATACTGTGATTATTCCTCATGATATAGTGTAACGCCTAATATTGTCAGATAATATTGACTCTTTTTCCAACCATCCTATCATGAAGTTCAGTTTTAAAATTCAAATAATTTTCTATTCTATAAACGTAACCCAAGTTCGACCATGGGACTATCTCACATACTTAAAATATTTAATCAGATATAAATATCCCCTTATGTTATTTTGACAGATTTTTATATGTCAATATTGTCCGCACAAAGTACAACAGTCTAGATTAATTGTCTAGCAGTACTATGCGCTAGGCTTACGCCGAAGACAATATCGGATTTGTAAGCTACTGAGTGGGCACAAATTGTGTCGTATTGATACATAAGCACGTGGTAGGATCGTTAGACCCTAGAGCAGGAATTGTACTACATGTTATTGGTCTTGATACAGATGCAAATGCGGGCTAGTTGCCATAATAAGCCCCGATGACAGGGTGAGGGACACCCCTAAAGTTTCGTTGTCCTCTCCTGCATAGTGTATGCATTTACCAACTCCAGTCTCGGCTCTTTTGTTCAATGCAAACCCTTCCTCATAAACGTCAGATAAAATCATGTTACTTTCCCACTGTCTAACTCGGCATGTTTTATTATGCATTATTCAAGGGTTAATCTCGTCCAAATAAACTGGCTACGAAACAAGATGACTTTTTTTAAATGTCTTTCTTAAAAATTGAAGAGACATTTTGCAACTTTATAATTCAGATATTACAAGCAGAGTCTAATTTTCGCTTACGAATCAACAAATTTCGACAAAGAATTGTTTGAGTGACGCATCTCTCATAATTACTTACAAAATTAGAAAGCATTTTTTTGATAATTGCATAGTAAGTGATATTACAAGTTTTTTGACTAGCTTCCATCAAGATATGCACATAGATTTGCGAGGAAAACTTTTAAAATTTGTTAAATATAGCAATATCTTACAAGGTACTTTTGTTTATTTTGACAAGATGAATCGACTCAGTTATTTCGAAACCTTTTGTGACCAACTGTATTCGTTGAACGTTTGTCACATAAAAACTTTTTTAATTTTTCAAATATGACAATATTTGTCTGGTAGCCGCGGCCTACTATGAAGTCATTTGAAAGTTTACAAGCTTCAGAATTTTAAATGTAGACATTAAGCAAAATGAAAGTGAAATGAAATTGAATACTTACAAACTTCGAGGATTCTCATATCTGAATCTTAAAAGTTT